>JAHXMU010000092.1:448304-501809 GCA_019455685.1 Philornis downsi | reverse complement strand
CTGGACTACGGCTTCCGGGTCCATGGGGAGAGCACACCAGCAGTGCGTTGGTCGACGAGGCCGTCGAGGATTCCCTCATTATGTAGTTTTGTATAATGTCCGATCTCTTCATTTGCTCTGGCGTCATGCGTGGTTCGGCCATCAGGGACTTGGCCAACACGGAATGGGTGCTGGATAAAGAAGAGGGCTGCTGTTGTTGCTGGGCGCCACTGTTGGAATTGGTGGGTGTTGGTCGGGTCAAGTGCATGTGCAATTGGCTTTGGTGTTGAGCAATGGCTGGTGGTGAAGCTATCAAGGGAGCCGGCTGGGGGGAATGCGTTGCTTGCGGCACCATCAGTACCGCGTTCTGTGTGGAATTGGAGACGGACGCCGTTTGCGCTTGTGGTGGGGGGCTTTGGGCGTTCACATTCGAGCCATGCCGCGGGCTGCACGCAGCGGCAGGAGAAGTGGTGTTCACACTGGTAGTCGAACTGCTGGCATCAGCCTCGGCGCATTCATATTCGCGATGACGCAATGCGCGGAATTTCTTGTGGGGCTTGTAGGCCTCATCCATTAGGGAGTTGGTATCGTACAGAGGAGGTGCTTGCAGGACCCTTTTCAACACGGGCATGTCGTCGACTATCTGCCTTTTCAGGGTTGCCGTTCCCGACGAAGTAGAGTTGGACGTTGATGTGGCTGCGGCTGACATAGGCTGGGGCGAACGCACCGGTGATACAGATACTGTAACCTGACTGGTGGAGGCTGCGGCCGCTGTATTATCCGAACAGTCCAGAGCATCGTCTACACTAGAGCGGGGACTGGAGCACGAAGACGAACCGCCAGAGCTAACGATTTTGCTACCGCACTCGTTCTTTTCGTTGCCCGATTCAATGCCTGAGTCGGTGGGTGAGTCCAATTTGCGATAACGATGCTGGGTCGTTCCGGACGTCAGATGATGGTGTAACTGCTGGTGGGAATGTGCTCGTACAATGGGTGTGATTGTCAGACCGTTTTGCGTGAGATGAGCATGGGAGCCTACAATATCCAAATCGTTTGTAGAGTCTCCCGAAGAGCCGGAATTAGCACGATTGCGCAGCGGGCACGAGCCAGACAATGTGGCGGCCAACAGGGGAGCTGATGAGGCCAATGATGACGGCGGCTGACTATGATGAGTGATGTGATGAGGAGCGGTTGTGGTTGAAGCTGTCTGGTATTCCAAGTCACCAGATTCTGTACTAGATACCGAGCCCAACGGACTCTTCGCTTCCACATCCATGCGATGATCGTCCCAGCTATTGGGGCTCTTGGACAGTATGGGCTGATCGTCGTCCATAGACCACATCTGTTGGCGCAGCAACTCCTTGTGTTCAGTGCGGAACACCACCAACTTCTCGGTGTGCAAAGTGCTCAAGGTGCGCAAATCCGGCATAGTGTCTAACAATTTACTCATGAAATCCGGTTGATCGGGACGATTCTGATTGATGATCGTCTGCAAGCAACCTTTCAAGCGATTGTACATGCGTTCAATCAACTCAATATTGCGCAAGCCCGGTCGATCGGGTGTAATCAAAACGATAGCACAGAACAAGCCAATTTCGGCATCGGTCAAATTCATCGAGTTCACGCGCTCCGCGAAATTGAAAGTCGAATCCACTAGGAAGCGGGCATTGGCACCATTTTGTATAGCATCACGACGCATTACCTGACCATTCAAGCAAATAATGCTGTTAATGGAATTATCGAACATGCAGATGAGACGCACAAACAGGGCGTCAAACAGACCGGCCTTTAGCAGGGTGAACTTGTCGTCCTGTGATAGCAATTGGAAACCGGGAATCATACCGGCGAAATCGATGACACCGCGAATGACATGAGCGAAACGTTGTGAGAATTCCTGTTCGGACTGTAGTTCAGGGGCGGGATTAAGAGGGCAAGCCTGGAAGAAACGAAAGAAGAGAAAACAAAAAAGAGATTAATTATAACGAAACATATAGGGGAAGGCAAAACAATTAAATAGGTCTAAAACCACATCTGATGGTGTAAGAGCATGAAATAATTTCCAAGGTCTCAAAAAAAAACTCGTCCAAATTTTAACTTAGAATCGACAAAACCTAAATGTCGATATAATTTGATATTTGAGGTACTTTGAACTGAATTCAGGTAGAAAATATGCCTTAAAGTATCCTATATCACGTATTTAGTGTTCAAAATTTAACCTGGACTTAGGTTATATAGTTCAAACCTAATACACAAACAACATATTAATTTAAAGTTGGAGCGATGCAGAAATCACTCGATGAAAGCTATCATTAGTTTACTACGGAATGGTTTGAATTTTGAAAAAAATACAATACAGCTCAAAACCTTAACCAATTAAAGTAAGATACAAGAAAATTGCCTTAACGGCAGTTAAGTTTGAACCTTCCCATTTTATATATATATAAAAATTTTATATTTTCATATTGTGGCATTTTGTGTGGAATGTACATATATAACTTCCCAAATCCTAGCTTGAGCCTAGAATCTAGGTAAGGCGCAAGAATATGTTCTTAATATAATGAAGAACAACCTCTGATGACTAACGCAAAATTCAAGAAAATTCTTAAAATAGGGATAAAATTCCTTGTGAAGCCCGTTCACAACTTCCATTCTAAGCTGGAACTGAGATTCGGCCAAAACCTTAATGTGAATAAGGCGCAAGAAATGTTCTTAAGATAATGAAGTCGTGAAATCTCTCAAATTTTTTTTATACGCATCATTTTGAACGTTTCACGTTCAAAATTCGATTCCAAACTTGCGCATCGGTAACAAAGTCAACAAATAGGCCTAGAATTAAAGTAAGAAATATTCTGAAAATAATGATTGTTATGATATTCTATACACAAACGATATTCTGTGCAAAACTGTTTAACATGTCTATACTACAAAATGTTTAGAATTTCATGCTGATCTCATACAAACTTTTTATAAGATTTTCAAAATCCTAACCTAAAAATGAGGTTAGATAGTACCAATTCAATTCTGTATGAAATCATTTCGAAACTATTAAAACCTGTTGTTTCCAATTGGCAAATCTGTTCATTGACGGTTTATACTTTCCAATTTGCCTATAAGGGGGAAAAACCTTGCATGTTTTAAGGAAATTAACCGGTAACATCACATAACAGCCTGCGCATGATTTGACATTTTGACGAGCACGAGCGCGTAAACATTTAAAACACACAAAAGTTCACGCGAAGGTCAACAGGAAAGAAATTATTAAATGTAATAGAAACCAAACGACGACGAAAACAACTACAACATGACAATTATTAGAAATAACACAAAAGAAAATAGAACAGAACGGCAGCAGTAGCAGCTGGGACAGAAACACGACAATAAAATAAACAAATCAATAATGGAAAGAAAAATAGAAATTATATTCCCGAGAAAACCCCTCCATTTTCTCCCCCTCGATAGCATTCCTGAAATGCCACAGGGCAAAGTGGAAGAGGCGGTCGAAGGAGAAAGAGGAAAAGCTTTAGGCGAAACGTACAATGTTAAGCTTTTATTGTATGATTAGGCAACGAGGTAAAAACATGGGAAAGAGTAATTTCTATTTTGAGTACTGGGATTACAAAGAGGCAAGAGAATGGAGGGAGGCATTATTGTAAACTTGTTGTTCTGTTCCGCGCTACTACGTATTGTAAAGTCAAGGTTAATAACCTAAAGTTCAAGGTAATAAACTATAGTTCTCTCACTTCCGCACTCTCTGCGTCTCTCACTCCCACTCGCTTTCTCTCTCTCCCTCTCTTGTTTTTGTTTCTTTCTTCTTGGTAATTTACTACATTTAATGACACACGTCAGTTGCACTGTGTGTAAACTTTTACAGATTCTGTTCCGGTCTTCTTTCCCTACTAAACTCTCTAAGTTTTTGTAATATTATAGGTGATGTTGTTGGGCCTAATTGTGTGTACGTTATTTAGTAATGAATTTGGACGTAATTTTTCAATACTATCACCGGTGTAGAACGTCAACCGCATCAGCCACTCACCGGAGGGAGAGGGTGGTGCAAAACCCCAAAACAGAACAACTACAGCAACAGTCGTAAAATATTAACCTTGGAAAATATCTGTTTCTGTTGTATTTTATTTATTATACATTATATTGTGTATATGATACATGATTTTGCATATTCTGCCTACATACACATACGGTCAGATACGTTCGTACTACATTCACATAGAGAGAGAACCAGAACCAAATAAAAGAAGAAGAATAACTCGTGATATTGAAATAAATTTGTGTTGCCGGCCTCATCTTTGGCCAGAGGAGGAAGACTCTCATGATGTTGTGATAGCTATGGCGACGACGTTGATGTTGGTTGTTGGTAATGCCGATGTTTTATTTTTTTGTAGGGGTTAAGGGGGCAGTGGCTCTTTGCGGATCGGATTCTGCTTTAGTTTCGTTGCCGTTTTTTTGCCGATAACGTGCATAGCCTTGGTCAAGTGCAAATTGCCGGTATTATAAAATACATTTTTACGTTTAACGTACATACATACACACTCATATATAGACCGGTATTTTAAAACAAGAACAACGAAACACCGAAAACTTGAGCATGAAAATACACATTGAAAAACATGAGCAGCAGCGCAATGAAATGTTAACCGGAAACACAATTTGTGTGGAGGTAAAATTGAGAGCTGCCACCTCGGAAAAGGCTGGCAAGGCAATATAGAAGACATTGATCTGACGAGGTGAAAGTCAAAAAGAAGTTGTTGCTTAACCATCAACAGAGGCTAATAATATTATTATTAATTTTTAACTATGAATCATGAATTTGGAAACCAGAACTCAGAAATTATTTTAATATTATTCTAGGTAATCGATATAAGGTGAAGAAATTGCCAAGCGAAGAATAAAAACGTTGAATTAAGAAAGTGAAAGTCAATGAGAAGTTATCAACATTGTGGTCAAATTTGGAGGTGGAAATTTGCAAAGAAACAAACGCCTATCTTAACAATATTTTAAGTAAAGCATTATTACAAAATAATTACAGAAGGTATGATATTCTATATATTTAACAAAATTTAACCTGCGATTAAAAAAATAACAACACACAATATCGTACAGTACACATTTTTTTAACAAAATGTCGTATATTTTCAATAAAAATAAAAATGTTTTTAAAATATAAAGACGTTAATTAAAAACAAAGAAATTTTGTATGATTTACAGAAAATATTTAAAGCATAAAATTTTCCATTTAAATAGTAATAGATATGTTTCAAATTTTAATTGATTTTAAAAAATTAATTTTTAATCGTTTTTTACTTTTATGCCTCGTGGAAGGCTTCTTATTTCTTGCATGTTCGTAATAAGTTTCTCTTATTTTCCACTTTGGAAAAAATATTTAAAAAAAAATATATCCAAATGATTTTGAAAAAATCAGGTAATGACATTTTTATCTAATTTTTAACAAAAGTTTATTTCATTTTTTTGAAAATTCGAAACGAAATTTTCAATTTTTAACCATTACAAAGATTATAGCTGAGTTTTTAAGTTCTAACAAAATTAATAATGTCTTAAAATTGATTTTGAAAATTTGCGAAAATTTTTTTTATACTATTTTTAAAAACAAAATGTCGAAAAAATTATTTAAAAAAATTTAATTTATTTTTCTTTAAAATATACTTTTTCTTAAAAAAAAATTAAAAATTAAATTAATTTAAAAACCAATTAAAAAAAATACAAAAAACAAAAATTCTCTTTCATAAAATTTTGAAAATAAATTTTGGAGCATTTTTTTAATTAACATCATTAACATTAATTTTTTTAAAGGTTTTATTTCTATGATATTTTATAAAAACAAAATTTTACGTAGCACAATAAATTTGAAAAAAATTTATTTTCCTTTAAAAACATTTAAAAACGTAAGAAGAATTTAATTTAAAAACAAATTGAAAAGAAGTTAGAAACAAAATAAAGTTTTCTTTCACATTAATAAAAATTTACAAATCATAGAGACTTACTAAGGATGTCTTTTTAATAAAAACTTTTCTTCAAATCATAAAATCATATAAATTAAAATTTAAAATAATTCATGCTGTATTTTGGTTAAATTAGGTTAGAAACGATCGCTTCTAAGTAACAAGAAATCAACATTTCATTAAAATCATGTTGAAGTTTAAATAAGTTGATATTTTGGAACACAAAACCGTTGTAAAAATATACGAGATACGATCAATTAAGAGATACAATCAATTAAGAAAAATAAACATTTTTGAAAAAATCTCAAAACGTCTTTCTCAATTACATTAAATTTTTCCTTAAAAATCCCTTTATTTTCTGCGTTTTAAAAACATCACCCTTTTCATCTTCCCGTGGCACACTCCACATTAATATTCTTTTAATAAAGTGCTTTAGATAAATTCCTTTCTTTTTTTTGCGCAAATCAGCTCACCAAAAATACACAAATAAAATAAATTTGAAGAAGTAGAGAAGAAACATACAAACAACAGCTAAACCAACACATAAACATTAGAAATTCCTTTATAACTTTTAGCCAAGGTCAGTTAGAGCGTCACTTTTGTTTCTATTTTTTCGCATTAAATATGGCATTTCATTTTAGCTTATTCCCTGATGCCTTTGCACGCCCCTCTTGTCCTGTGAGCTTGTTATTCTAGAACCAACCTGCTAGAGGTTTTAGTCATCAAATTTCTACTGGCGTGTTTGTGTCTAGATTAAATATGAAATACTAAACGAAAATAAAGCGAATAGAAACAACAATAAACAAATACACTTAATATTTACAATCGTATTAATTATCAGTAAACAAATATTGTGCAGAGACAAAAAAAATATGTACATATAAACAAATTGTGTGACAGCGAATGTCAAAGTCAAGTGCAAGGCGGCACACAAGGGGCTGAGGCATTCAGTGAAGAAAAAGTGAAACAAAGATCAGTTTCGGCAGGTGGGAAGTAAATTGAAAAAAATTTCGTTGAAGAAAATTTAAAAGAAAAATAATTATTAGCGGATGATTCGAATTTCTCTCGATTTAGTTAACGTCATTGAATGAAGGAAATGGATCTTTCAGTTTTTCTTTACAAAAAACACAGTTATGTTCTTAGTTTTCCAGTTTTCGGTACTGAATGTTTCACCTACGTGACCGAATTGTTTAATTTCCCTTTTCCCTCTTTCCCTTTCTCCCTCTCTTTGTCCTTAAAATGCAATGAAATGTTTGATGATAACAAATTCATTAAATTTAAATTGTGTTCCGGGTCAAATTCAATTGAACTTTGAAATTTAATGCCGATTCATTGTCATGGCTCATGCAAACTTGAATTTACGAAGATTCTTTTGGGACTTATCATTGGCCTTGTACTGGAAGTCGCCGATAATATATAGGGGAACTACAGGCGACATCACAAAATGACTTGTGTAGAGAATTACACAAAATTACTATACCAAAGCGTTATTTGAAGGACTAGGATGTTCTAATCCAGCTAACAGACAAAAGTTGCCAAGAAATTGGACCTATTACTAACGAAAAAAGCACAATATATGAAAATCAATGAAGACCATACTGAACAACATCACATACCGGCGCCATCCTTAAGCGGCTATATAGCTGCAATTCCGTTAGTTGCCACTTGAAGTCGAAGGTACTCTACAGTGGTAATACTCACAATAAGATCACAATTTTAATGATACAGAACATCATAGCAAAGCTGAATATTGTTTCAGATCTCTGATCAAATGTAAAAATATTGGATAGAGAAATATGTTACCTATAATAAATATAAATATAATATAAATAAATAAATACATATATAATACCAGCCGACCCGACAAACGTTGCTTTGCCTTCAAATTTTAGCAGGAGCAGAAATAATTGCTTTTTAATTTGTGGTTTGTATAGGAGGTACCAGTCCCCATTGTCCAATCCCGCCCATATTTGCAGCAGCACTTAAGATATGTACACCAAACCTATGCACCAAAGTTTGTTCAAATACCGTAAGCAGGAGCAGAAATAATTGATTTTTAATATTTTGTTTGTATGGGAGGTACCACGCCCCTTTGTCCAATTGGACCGAATTGTAAATCTAAACCATCCCGGGCACCATCCAGACGCATATACAAAAATTTATGCAAAGCGGTCCAGCCGTTTAGGAGGAGTTCAATGACAACGCCCGTACAGTAGAATTATATATATAAAGATAATAAATATAAATATATAACATCTGTAAATAAGAAAGGAATTCAGCCAATAACATCACATGCTGTTTCGAAGATGGATAGATGGATGGATCGAAGGCCTCCCAGATTTTTAGGAGAATTATCCCTAACCTTGTATTTGAAGTCACTGGTGGAAGTCAAAGGAAAAAAGGAAGAAACAAGATCACCCACCATCTAACGCAAAATTAAGCGAAGATTGTACAAAATCTTTTAAAGTACGGTGAAATACTTAAAAATTAAAAAATCTAAAGATAACATCAATTAGACTAAATTTAGAGATATACTCGTATTAGCTGCTTATGTCATCGCTGGCTATAGGAAATATAGAACTTTAATTCTTAATAGATTTTACAAAATTTTCTCTTTGAATATTCTCTGGGCTTGTACTTGGAAGTGCAAGAGAAAGAGAAGTTTCGAAGAGGTTTACAAAAGCTAAAGTAACTACTTAGAAAGCAAACCAATGAGCTCAGGTCTTATGTTAAAATGGTTAGGTATGTAGAGCAGGAGAACTGCTAACGAGAATACAATTTTTTGCTAACAAGATCACTTGTTTGCGCGATCTGCTGAAAAGCTAAATAAGAGACAGCAAGGCAGTAGGCCAAATCTTATCTTTAGCTTGAAAGATAAATAAAGCCAAAATAACATCGGTTTCCGCTTCTATATGTCATTTATTTTGTGAAATATAAGTAGTCCTGCACTTGATATCACTGGCGAAAGAGAAAAGAAAAACGCTTGACAAGATCACCAACTCAAATTAAGAAATAAATAGAAAGAGAGAGATATTAAAGCTAACAACATTACTTGTTACCGGAAAATACGGCTTTTCATGTGATTAATCTCTAAACTTGCACTTGAAGTCAGAGATAAACGAGAAGTTTAGAAAATGTTTGCAAAGGAAGCAATTGAACAGCGAAACCCATGTGCTCGGAACTTTCCCTAAATAAAAAAAGGACTAGGGGAACCCGAGAACTAAGACAGAACAAGATCACTTATTTACATGAACGAAACAAACTCTTGGAAGGCTAAATGGACAACAGCAATCAAGGCATCACATCAAAGTTGATTTTTGGTTATAGGAAACTGAACTAAATAAATAAATGGAATATCAAGAACAAGATCACTTATTGATCTTTCTGTCGAGCCAAAGATATATGATATGGCATTAACAAATAATGTTTTTAAGGCAGTTGTATTATGTCTGGGAGACAACATTATAAAAAAGAAATTAATTAAACCTTTTCTATGACTTGAAGGCTAAAAGAGACCAGTGCAAAGATATATCGTATATTGGGTTGCAGTTTTATTGAGCATAATTTCCAGCTATCTCAAAGCAAATGTTTTCCTTCTTTCATTTTAAGAATTAATTAATTTTAATTTCTTGTTTTTAATTATTATTGTTATTATGTCTGATGTTGTTTTTGCTGCTGTTGCTATTGGTTTTGCGATTTATTTCATTCAGTTGTTATTGTTTTTGCACATGCTTACTCAGAAACGTAGAACTTTTTCGTCAATTCATTTTAATTTTTTTCTTATTTCTTTGCGCTGGTGTGAGCGTATTAGTGTTGCTTTATTAAGAACGCTGCGCAGAGAGACGACCTTGGCGAATGTTATTTTTTAACCTTGAATTTGATCAAAAAAAAAAAATCAGACAAAAGCGGCAGCAGCAATAATAGCAACAGAATTGTTGGCAAAAAAAACTTATAAAACTGATACTAACGAAAATGATGAATGATACAGGTAAATAAGAGCAAGCACAAAGACCAAGTATACAGAGAACTTTTGAAGAAATTTCAGGTGAACGAAAGGTCTGGTACTCCTGTTGTAATTACTTAGGTGGTTACTCTGCTCCTTTGACCCCACCCTGCACATTTTTGTTTCCTCGAATTGTTATACTGAGAAACCTTTCTATTATAACTTCTAATTGTATTAATCATTATAAATGACCTTGCTTGTTTGTCGTTTGTTTAGCGGCTGTTTTTGCTGTCGTTATGTTATAAGGAAATGCTATTGAGACAGTTGTAAATATAAAATATAGCCTAGACGTTTTCATTAAATGACGTTTCAAAAGCTCATATTTTTCTGTTCCTTACACTGAGACGTATGATATTTACATTAGAATTACTTGGCTATGCTAATAAACATTTAAAATTTATTGTGCTTTGCTTAGCAATAAAATAGATTTTTCTATAATTAAGTGCTATTAATATTTCTGGCATACCAAACGTTATGATTTTCTGCCTATCCGGACAACATCACTTTAACTTATGCACGCTTCCGATACTTTTTGGTAGAAAATGTAAATATTTTGCATCTTAAACAGGTAAATAATGTCCCTAGATTACAATCATGTCTCATTCTCATTTGAATATTATGCCCATCATTGACGAAAAGCGCAAAAAAAAAGAATCGTTTGCAGAAACAGTTTTCGATCGCCGTTTATAATAAACAAACATTTAAGTGCTCCAAATAATATTCAGCGTTTTTTTTATTAAACAGTATTAAATTACCTTTTTAAAACATCCTTAAATACTCATTAATAAGACTGCCGATATATGTATTAGAATTGTATTGATCATTAAGCTATGCTAATAAACTTTCTAAGTTTATTGCGTTTTGCTTAGCAATAAAACAAACTGATTTACCATTTTAGACTATTACCACCATCACCACACATCAACGTTTACCGATTAAGTGACTAATTGGCAAGTATTTGGATGGCAAGATCACCTGGATATACCCTCGCTTCCAATACTTTTTGCAGGAGAATATACAAATTTTCCTTATTGACTAAATAATTGGTGTGTGCTTAAGTCACAAACACATCACTCTCATTAGAATATCATGTTCCTTCCTTCAAGGAGAAGTAATTAAAGCTGTAAAACCACTTACTTAATAGAATGTGTAAATTTGTCGGTTACCTTAAATAAAATGTTGGTACCTCAAATAATCTTGTGCAACTCTTTTTAAATAGCTTGCTAATAAACATTCCAAGTTTGTTCGGATTTGCTTAGCAATAAAAGAAAATAATTTAGACAACTTCTCCTATCGTTTGAAACGATTAAATGATGACACACTCCAACGTTTACGGTTAAATAACTATCTGACGAGTATTTGAAGAACAAGATCACTTGGACTTAGTCTCGCTTCCGATACTTTTTGCAGGAGAATAAAAATATTTTGCATCTTAAATATGTAAATGGTGTCCCTATGTAGCAGCCATGTTGATCCCGTTTGAATGTCATGGCCTTCCATGGAGAAATGACCGGGAATACAAGATCACCTACTTGGCAGAAAGTGCAAGCATGTCGGTTACATTCTCAGTACTTTAAATAACATTGTGCAATTCTTTTTGAACAACTTCAGACTCTTTACCAAATAACCTTTCACTTCTCTCAAAAAGTCCCCCAAAAAAATCTTTAAAAAAATCTCTTTCTCATTATTCTAATGACTTAACTATGCAAATAAACACCTAAGTTTATTGCGCTCTGCATGATAATGAAATTAATTGATTTGTCTATAATTAACTGCATTTAAACTATTTCCCCTCCCTATCGTTTAAAAATATTAAATGCGATACAGCAAAACTGATGGTAGTCCGACTGCCCGTCTAGGACAACATCACTTAAAACTACCCTCGCTTCCGATATTTTTGAAGAGAATATAAATATTTTCTATCTTTGATATGTAATTCGAGTCTTTGAATTACAACCATGTTTTTCTCACTTAAATGCCACGCCCTTTTATGAGCAAATATCAAAAATACAAAAAATAAGCAAAAATTTGAATATGTCAAACAATATTGTGCAATTTTTGTTCAAAAATTTAACGTCCATCTGTTATAATTTTCAACGTTTTTTCCGCCTCAGTTTGCAATAAAATAAAATTCTCATTGACTCACATTATTCCGCATTAGCTGTCCGTGTGTTTAGATTTGTCTTAACGTTAGGAAAAACCTTGTTTTTATTTTCAAAATGTTATCTACATTTAATAATTATTATTGTATTTGAAGGCTGAGGGAGGGGTTTCGCGCGCATTCACTCGCGTTCATTTACTTGCTTTTCATTGAAGAAAAATCACATATAGAAGCAATACTTAATTTCCTGGTTTAAAGACCTTAACTCTTACGGAGCGCTGCCGTTACGCGCTGCTCCATTGTCGTGCACAGTTAACACCTTTCAATACCAGCGCCATGACTATGAGAAACGCCTTAACATTAAGTTTGTAAGGTTGTTTCAGAGCTTTTTCTTGTTGCTGCTTTGAAATATGTTAATAAATTTGGTGTTTGACAAATTAAGCTAACCTTGTCAACATAGTGGTAAATATAACATAAGACAGAGGGATATTTAAAAAAAAACTGCTGCTATTTGATAAAATAAATGCAGGGAGTTCTAAAATAAAACTAATTTTTATAAAAGACTGTTAAAAATGAACTAAAAATCTGTTCATTTTCCAATAAGAAAATTGATTGCATGTCAAGGCTTGATAGAAGGCGATTTCTAACAACTCTTTATAATATTTGGAGCTTGGATTTATGTTCAGGATACAAATTTACCTTACACCCTAGACGAAAACAAATGATGGCCAGAAGTTACTCTATCGACATTTGTAGCTTTGTATTGAGGCTACTTAAGTAACATCTTTCAATTTAAATCTCATTGAATCTGAACAAGATCACTTTCTTCTTCCTTAGAAAATATTTTCATTCGATACTATTTCTCTCTTTTCACACCCTCCATTATAGAACAGAGATAAACGTATTATTTCCCATTCCACTTATAACTTTCAAAAATTCTAATCTGAGATTTCATAAAGTTTACATAATCTTGATCGTCGTAAATAGTTGTATAATAATATATATATATATAATATATATTATATATATATATAATATAATATAATAATAGTTGTCAATATAAGCTTGTCCTTCATTTGTCATGTAGAAGTTTTGTCCATGTAGAAGTACGATAGGACTGCAATTTGTCAGGAAATTTAGTGTCATAATCACAGCCAGATTATGTTCGATATTGAGCAAAAACGAACGCCCTTATAAGAATTTTTTTTAACAATTTTACCATTTATTCGTTAATCATTCAATTCATAATCTAAATTAGTTCCGATCAAATTGTGGGCATGGTTATAGGAAACTATTAAAACAACTCGGAAATTTGATCAATACTCGTATTCTTAATTCAGTGTATTAATTTGTGATCAATTTCCAGCTACTTCTAATTATATAAGAGATTCAAAAGACGTCATCATCCCAACAACTTTAATTGCTGCCTTCAAAGAAAATCTGCAGATAATTTCAAAGTAACCAATGTTTGCCAATGTTTTTAAGTTCTATTTATAATTTTTTTATTAGGTTTTCTCTGTCTTTCTTTTGAATTGGAATTGGAATTGGAATTGGAATTCTCTCTGATATACCATGAAGTAAGTCGCTATTGCAACAAGACTAACCGGTTTCTTTAAGGAAAATTCGCTTTAACTTTGGCAAAAGCAGAATCTATTGTTAATAGTTAAGATACGATGTTGGTTCATTTCTAATTTCTTCCGATCATCCATTAAGTTTACGTCATCGACAAAACGTCATCTACATTCTTAAACTTCTGATGTGAAATGAATTCTCACAAGTCCAACAAAATCAATCGCTGGTGAATAGATCACAGAAAATATAGCGAAAAATAAAATAAATCAAAATAACAAATTTTCTTCATTATTTTCAACTCCCTCCTTTATTTAGATTTAGATTTTCCCATAAGTCTGTTGTAAAATTTAAATGTTCAGTGATAGTCCATGAGATCGCTATACCGACAAGATCACTTGCATTCTCTAGGTAAAATTATTAATAAATTTGAAAACACCTAATTGTCTCATTCATATTAAGCATATACTTATTATTCGTTATGTTTTTGTTATCATTCACGTAAAATTTTAATTTTTTTATATCGTCTTTAAAGAGTCCTACTGCAGTCAGTCTAAATGTCCTTTAAACAACTATGATTTTCTTGTACTTACCAATAATGTTGGCATCGAATAGGAAGGGCATTCTCTGGCTCTTTGGCGCATGGCGGCTACCTTCTCTTTGGTAAACTCGCAAGTTTCCAAATGAGCTCGCAACACTGCCGACAGCAAACGTGGTTGATCATCCAACTCGGAGGCTAATGCCCTTTGTTGGCCACGATTTTGTGTTGATTGCTGCATGGCAGCCAAGATGCGCGCCTTTTCACGTTTCGGCACGCGACCAAATCGCACCGCTAAAAAGAGACAAGAACAGGAAAAGTGCATAAAATTATTAACCATAATTCAAAAACACAGAACAGTAAAAAAAAGACAGGTGTTTGCATAAAAACTATGAGTAAACAACATCAACAATAACGAAAAAAAACCTGATCAGGCAACAGCTGTAACTTAAAAGGACAAACCCCTTTGCTTAAGGTAGAGCTAACGAAGAAACACGACAAAATCATTTAAAATTAAGGTTAAAGCTTAAGGAATTACAAAACTGACCGCAGGAAGTGGTTCAAGCTGACAAAAACGACACAAAAACTATAACCCTCCATTGCCACATTAAACTTTGTCATGTTGTTGTTTATGCCTGCTATGCCGTAGTCATTCAGTCAGTGGCTCTCTTCATGTAAGCATTTTAAGGCCCTTTAAGTGGGTCATTGCCTTTTTGGCTCTCAAGCCAATAGCTCTAGACATTATGATGCTACAATAACTTGCGCGTGTGTGTCGTTAACATGTTAAGAGTATTACGCCGACAAGTAAACTAAAGTTTACAGCTGTCATTGTCATTACACGAGCATACAAGATAAAAAAACGTCAGTGGTTTGGTTTCAACTCAAACCAAAATGCTACACTTTCTCTTTTGTTATTAAGCATTCGCTTTTCTTTCATAAACCTAAGTATGATCTCGAAAATCTCAGCTACCGTACAAAAGAATGAAAAAAAAAATAGTCACGTTTTCTATATAGGGAAACAATATTACATTTCCGACCAAAACAGCCACCATCCAAAAAACCAAGAGAGGTCATGACACAAAAATCTGCATGTAACACAAAGCGCCGTTTCAAAATAATGATAAGAAAACATAACCTACAAACATGTCCGCCTTCCAAGTTTTGCTTTCATTAAAAGCTTGTTTGGTTGCCTTAACGCTAGGCAGGCAAGACAAGAAGAAAGTTTGTGTCTTTGCACAAAATCACCTCTTCTTTTTAAACTTCATCACCGACACTTCTAAACGCCTGAAGAAGCTGATGTTGTTGATATCACAATGCCAAATTGTACATTAATTTACGAGTATTTACATTTCATCTTGTTAAGTTAGAGCGGCGCGTTTGTGTTATCTCCTCCGCTGTATTGTGGTCTTACTTTGGGCTCTCAGCTCTTGGCTTGAAATGAGGTTAAAAAGAAAGTAAATATTCAAATTGTTTTGTTGTGGCCCCACCGCTGTTGCTTTTTTATTAAGGTTTGTCTTTAATTTCTAGGTTAAATTTTTATTAGAAATCATGTAAAAGCGAATGAAGAAAGCAAATGTATGTTACTTCTTATTGTTATGAGGGCAGAAGGATGGAGCTGGGTACAACAGAAAAGAAATTACGAACATTGATATGCTCTTGGTTTTGGGAACATAAATCGTATTTCAAATGATTTATATAAATGGAAAGAAACGAATATTTAGCTGCGATTTCCAAAAGAAATCTAAATAGACGTCTAAGGTAGAAAAGGCAAAGTATAAAGCAAATATTTGTCGAAGATTAACCACTTTAAGCTCAATTTTGTAATAAGGCTAAAGTTTCTAGACGAATTCAACTAAACTGAGACGCCGCTACCTTCTTTAATCGAGTTTGAAGCCAAACTCACAATGTCAAGGAGAACTAGCAAAAATACAGATAAGAAAGTACAACTTACAAACAAAAGGAGTGATTTATATTTCCATTTTTTTTCTCTCTCTCTTTAGGCTTTAAATTTTGCTATTATATAAAAGATCGTGTGTATATATTTCCATTGTATATATTTCCATTTTTTTTTTCTCTTTAGCCTTTAAATTTTGCTATTATATAAAGGATCGTGTGTATACATAGATATTTAAAAATGTTCATTGCCATATTTATATCGAAAATCTGGATAAAATTTACTTGTTTGATACCGCATTGTTAAAAATATACTCAAATTAGTGAACGAAATGCTTTTGTTTCAGAATTAGTTTAATTAATACGTTATAGATGGCGCCAAATACCCATTTAAGTTAACGCGAAATACGTATGAGTTATGAACAATTGTATAATATAAAGTATACGCCTTGGGTTTTAGGTATACTATCACATTACTAACTTTTTTTTCCTTGGATGACGCTGAGAAATTTCAGTAAACTGAGACCAAACAGATTAGTGGAAACCAGCTAATGTTTTAATGCAAATAATACATATACCTATAGATTATCGTAAAATATTTAATATTTATATTTATTTCAGATATCAAAAAATAACACAAATATCCTCATAAACTAGATGAAGCCATGGCCAAGTGGATGAAGTATGGCTAAGTTTCTTTTCTAATGTACCGATTTCGCATGACTATAATTAAATCGGTCCCTTAAAAAAGTATACCAGATAGGATGATTAGCGAAAAAAATCTATGGACAATTTTTTTACAAGACAATTTTGTGCAGTTCCCAACTTTTCATTACCATGATTATGAGATATTACCGTATAAAATGTCTGCGTACTAGAGCAAACACCAAATGGACACACGGACGGGCATGCGTAAATCGAAAATTATGAATATACGAGTATATTCTGTTTTGAGTTTCAGATGATAGTTGTATTAAAGAGAATGACAAATTTAGTATACCAACAGAATATGTCTGAAATATTTATGTCAACATATTTTTTAATTAAAAGTAGTTTGTTGAAGTCATGCTCAAAATCAGTTTCTCTCAAAAATATATTTATCCAAATAACACATTTATGTAAATGATTCAATCAAATTTGCACACCAGCTATCGGACATCAATGTTACTATCAGAGATATTATGACAATATGCATCGCAATTAGATGATCACTATAGCAACCTAAGAGGAATGTAGAGGCTCCGCTGTAAAATGTTTATATAAAATAAGAAGTCTGCTTTATTACGGTGACTTGCGCCCCGACTATCGGCCATTATTTGTACTAACCTAGAAATCATTACCGACGGGTAAACAACTATTTGCAAAAAATTCATGGTAACCTACAGGGAACGCATACTGAATGTGGGAAGCAGTCCTGCATTCATTACACCAGATAAGTTTTCACTTTTGAGAAAAAGGATCTGAAACTATATTTATTTTTAGTGAGATTAGTAGAAATTAACCTTAATGGAGGGAAATGAATTGTAATTGAACTATTTTTGAATTTTTTAAACCACAAGTTCATAAAAAGGAAAATTGTAATTACGACTTTTTAACCCTAATCATTGAAACTTGAACTTATTAATGAAGAATGGTTATTTATTTTAATATTTTAAAATTTAAATTACACAATCCTTAGCACGAAATTTCTTTTCTTATGCGGTTTTCTATAAAACTGTTTATCTAATAATTTAATGAATTATAGAAATTTGTACAGAATTAAAAACAATTGGAATATTTTCGTCAAAGATCTTCAAACAACTTGTTGATGAACGTATAAAAAGTGCATCTAAAGTGAGAGGAAATCTCTCTTTTTTGGCATATTTCCCCTTCCTTTCGATTGGACTAGAAGCTGTTAACTATAAATTTCATAGCTTTCAAATCATCTCTTTCGTTTCGTTTTCGTATAGCAGCGTAGTGGCAGTGTAGTGCTACTGACACACTTTTCTTTTTCAATATTACAAACAAACGTACAAAAAAAAGCCGGCTTTAAAAAGTTAGCAGCAGCCACCATGAGTAGCAACAGCAACATCATCATCAGTGGCCAACAACAAACAAAGCAGGTCAAATGAAAATGAAAACTTGGCTTTTACTACCAAACCAACAAGCTAGAGAAATGAACAAGAAATGAAGCTGCTGCGCTTCATAGAGTGGGGAAAAATTAGAGCGCGCGCGCTTTAAAACCAAAAACAAGACTTTAAAACGAAAACTTTCTTAAGTCTTCAAACATGGGGGACGAGTGAGCGAACCAGCCAGCCAGCCAACCAATAACCTAACCAAACACACAGCGTTACCAATGAAATCGGATGGCTGGCGGGAGCAACGCAGACAAGAAAGTTGGTCACAACAAAACATACAAAATGAAATTAAGAGAAAACGTGAGCTCTTTTACGACAGTGTAAACAAAAATATAAAATTAACAAAAATCAAAGGTGTTTGAAGGAAAACAAAAATTAGGGGGAAAAAAATATCACATCAATTAATCAGGCAAAATTCAGCAACTTTAAACGAGAATTAAACAAAAATATCAAAAAGAAAGGAATTAGGCAACATAATAATAATAATTGAAAAAACACAGATTAAAAAAGCAATTGAAAAAACGAGTAAACGGGAGAATGGAAAATCTCGAGCAGGTATAGAAATAATCAGTAAAAATATATATTTTAGAAGCAATACACGAGCATAGGAAATTTATGAAATACAATCAAGCGGTACTGCTTTTTATTTTTTTCTATTTTTTTTATTAAGATAATTTTTTTTCTCTCAAAAACTAAAAAACAAAGTCAAACAAAATTGACAAAAGAAGATATAAATCAACAAGGCCAGACCATTGAAAGAAAAGAACATTTAAAGCACAAAAATTAGTGATAAAAAATTTTGTTTTTTAAAGAAATCTATTTTGTTTTCTTTTTCTTAATTCGTATTAATTATTACTTTGAAGACCGACCATAATTTCAAATACGAACGACATTTTATATTTTCTATAAACAGTTCAAATAAGGCACTTTTTTAAAGCTAATGAAATAATTAATTTAAAAAGCAAAATTTCTTCAAATTAGTTTTTTTTTTTTTATCTTAAGCCTCTGCCACAGACAAATTTTTTGTCAAACAAAATTGACAAAAGAAGATATAAATCAACAGGCCAGACCCTTGAAAGAAAAGAGCATTTAAAGCACAAAAATTAGTGATAAAAAATTTTGTTTTTTAAAGAAATCTATTTTGTTTTCTTTTTCTTAATTCGTATTAATTATTACTTTGAAGACCGACCATAATTTCAAATACGAACGACATTTTATATTTTCTATAAACAGTTCAAATAAGGCACTTTTTTAAAGCTAATGAAATAATTAATTTAAAAAGCAAAATTTCTTCAAATTGGTTTTTTTTATCTTAAGCCTCTGCCACAGACAAATTTTTTGTTCCCTGGATAGAAATAAGCGTAAATACTGCCTTCCTTCAACAAGCACGTTTCTTTTAATATTTTTATATGATTTTTATTCTTATGGCTATCAATTCTCCCTCAACTTACGTGCATTGTGATAGTTGACATTGCCTTTAAGTATACTTTTTAATATGGGTAGTTCCTCAGCCATTCTGTTAATTATAATCTTCAGGAATTTGTTGAAATCTTTTTCCTTTTTTTCAAAACATGAAAACGACTTTATGATGCTGGACTACTTTGGAATGCAATCAAATTATTAAAATTTTAGTTGAAGCTTTTTGTTTATTTAGCAAAGAAATTTGCTAAACAATTTTTGGGGGATTTTTCGTTAAGTTGAACTTTTATTATTTGTAAAACCAGGTACAATTTTTTTTTGTTAAAATAATTTTTTGTAATACATTTCTTTTTTAAATATTTCAGTGATTATCAGTTGGATATTCTCTTATTGTAGTAAAATATTTAGTTATTTTTATTTTGTAGCAGGAACTTTCATTTCATTTCTCTTGATTTTCTGGTTAAATTTATTTTATTTTTTAGGATTTTTTTTTTTTTTGTAACATAAAATTTGCTTTTTGGCTTAAATAGTATAACGCGTAATCCTCTGGGTAGAAGCGAACGGTCTAAAATTTTTGCAGCTTTCAAGGGAACTCTTTGGTTAAGTGGATTTTTTTTTTGTGATTTTTTTTACAACTTTCTGTCAAGTTATTTTCATGTTTTAGGTAACACAAAAAAATATTTTTGTTGTATATTTTTCAACATTAAAATTACACTTTCTGAAGATGAAACCTATATTTTTAAAACGCTTTATTGTTTATGATTACCCAAATTAATTGTTTTAAATTTGTTTTAATTTTTTAGAGATTTCCTTCTAAAAAATGTTTTTATTCATCTCTGATTTGTTTTTTTTAATTTCTGTATATTTACTTCATTCATTACTTTCAAACAAGTTCTCTTTTTTGTAATTTTTAAAACTTGTTTCCTTTGTTGTTATTTTATTTTTCTTCAGCAATAATTTTATTACTTTCAATTTTTTTTGTGATAAATTTCTTTTTTTTTTTTTTTTCTTTTAATAAATTTCAAGTTGTATTGTTTTCTTATAATTTTCTAGTATTATATTTTATTTCACTATTTCTCAACATGACAAAACTCGACAAGGTCTCGAACGCGACTAACTGTAAAAATCTTAAGCATGTTACGAATATACCCCAAAAAGGTACAACATGTGTGCATGGAGGCAGAAATGTATACAAACTTGAGTTGTACAACAATATGCGACGGACGAGTGCGGAAAACAAACACACAACAAAAAAAAAACTGTATAGCTGCTCGCATTAATAATACACACCAAATATCAAGAGCGAAAGAGCGCCAGAAAGTTACAGCAACAAATTATAAGAGAGAAAGAGCAGGAGTGTGAAGCAAGCAGAGCGAAATTGGAAATCTAATGTTAGGCGCTCTTAGAAAGCTTTTTGTATGCTCTTTTTTTGGGTGGAGAGTTAATCATTCTGTACCACAGAGCATTAGCAAGCGTTGTTTGAGCGCTACTCTTCCTCCACAGAGTGTGTTTAATTTGAAGTGAGATATACTTCTTCATTATATTAAAACTCTTACGTGTTAGAAAGTTTGATAAGAAGCGCTCCTGTCGCGTTCATTGGAATATAAGGTACCTACATTTTTAGTAGTTTTTCTAGTAATAACTTAGAAACATAAGTGTAAAATTACAAAATTATGACTTTTTAAAAAAATGTGTTTTCTCTACATTTTCGAATCATGGCAAATTGTGCAGTAAAACTCCTCAAATTGCCCAAATTCCATCAAAATCGTATAAACGATTTAGAATCCATTAGAAAGCACACAGACAAAAAACCCCTAGTTTTGATTGAAATTTTAAATCGTCGAGAATAGTTTTTGATTGGTTTCTTTAGAAAAATTTACAAATGTTAAGTTTCATTAATTGAAATAATCAAAAAACTTTAGAAAATGTTTCCTGTAATCATCTGCTAAAATTTCATTAATTCGTATTAATGGTTTAAAACCCTAAAGGGGGAACACAATGGCACCGTTTTCTATACGTTCATGCAAATGAATGTTTTTTTTTTTTTTTTTTGTAAGAAAAAAAGTTTAAAATAAAATTTTCAATACACTAGAAGTCTTTCTGCATAAGATTTCAGCCATTTTGTTGAAAAAGTTAATGCGCCGCCTATCGCACATAAAAAGTACCTCTCTGGAAACTGTCCCTGACGGGTCTGTCATAACATGCTAAAGTTACATTACAATAGAGTTAACGGTTGAAGGCCTTTTATGCAACAAACAGACACTATATAAATTGAAATTTATTATTTTTGTAACACTAGGCACAGCTCTAATACACACACATACAATAATTTGCTAAAAAAGAATAAAAAGTACTTGAATAAATTGTCATATATACAAAAACATATGTGGAAAAAAATTTTTCATACTACTCGTATGAAGATAATAAAGTCAGTCGGAAAATATAACTTTTTTTTCATATTTTAATAGTTTTCAGTCGGATATTTATTCTTTTACTGTAGTAGAATATATATGTGGTGGTTACGTTTCTTCTATAGCATGAACTCTATATTTCATTCATTGAAATTTTTTATGATTTTCTGGTTAAATTTGTTACATATTTTTTTTTTAGGAAATTTTAACTTTTTCATAACATAAAATATTTTATATATTTTTATTTTATTTATTTTTTTTTATTAATAGTATTTGTTATTCTTTTTATGTTTTTTCTTATTTATAAAAATATTTCATTATTATTTTTATTCATAATTTTCTTCTGACTTTATTATCAATTTCCAAAACATTTCGTTTCTCTGCGTTTTATTTTTATTAACTTCTTTTTGTGTTGCATTTTGTTTTTAGTTTTTTTGTGTAGACTGCTCCCAGATTTGCCGGTAAATGCTAAGCCCTTAACAATATGCCAACACTTGAATCTCTTCGTAAACACAGAGGCTCTTCAACAGAATGTTATGATGACTTTCAGAGAGGTAAATTGTGAGTAACAGCACTTTACCTCACTGTGTTTATGAAGTCCACTCTTAACTCTTGCCATCACTAGAAAGAGTACAGCAAAGCTTTAAGCTTTTTCCACTTTAGGCTTTTCACCCTGCTTATAACAAAAGCTTTTGCATTTCCCCATAAGCGACATTTAGTTGAATTTCTATGTGGTGAATTTCTAAAGCAGGCAACAAACTTTGGCTTAAGCTTTTTCAAAAGTTTCATTCAAAGAATTTATCGCCAGTATGGTTGTTACTAAATAAATTATTAACAAACAATTGCTAGAAACCAAAGTACGTTTTTAAAGAGTTTTAATGCGTTTTTTTGTCTTCTTAAGGTTATACATAGAACAACATCATTCCCACAATTACTAACCTTGAACTTCACAAATTAACACAATCGGCAATGGGTCACATGTGATTTGCATGTGTTTGTGTGTGCATTGTTTGAACAAATAATTAACACTTTTTCGTTTATTTCGCTTCTATGTTGCTAATAAACTACACAAAATTTAATGTATACACAATAAATAAATGCTAGACGTCCTTTTTTGGTATTTGCTGTTAAGCTTCGGCGTATTTATTTGTATATTTTTCACGTTTCAAACGTTTTAATGCGAGCGTTTTTTGCTGTTTCAAAGTAGAACGAGGGTAAAGTTTATTAACGTTTACGCTTTGCCTTGGGTTCAATGACTTGGTAATGATAGAATGATGCATTTTTGTTGTTGTTTTGTTTTTCCTATAGAGTATCATAGCATTGACAAAAAGGCAACAACAACAGCACGTTATTGTGTATATTTTTTGTAATGTGTAAATAATTGAAATAGCTAAAATAGCAATTGATGCTAATGAAATGCAAATGAGAGAAAACAGAGTGATTAGTTTTATCAGGGCAAGTATGAGATGCAGAATGCCGCATGCTAATTTCTAGCAAAAACAAATTTAGAATTAAAAAAAAAAAAAAAATATTTCCAAAATATTTCTATTTTGCGAAAAATATTTCAAATTATGATTAAATGCATTAAATGTAGTTTGAAGTAGATTTTAAGAAAATTAAAAATTGTTTATTAAACGTTCACAAAAGTTTTATCAATATACATATATAGAATATACATATATACATACATACATATAGAATATGAAAGCATACTTCCCATCCCATCGGTTTCCATCCACTTTATACAGCCTGTTGCTAAATAACACTTCATAGCTAGCTAACAACACTTCAGTAGATCATTTACACGTATGAATTACACATAACCATATATTACGTATAAGCAGGTTTTGAAACCCTTCTATTAAAATAACTTATACGCCGCTTATGATTATTTTATTATGTCAGTCTTCAAAGTATTTTCGATATGAAAACTGCATCTTAGTAAATTGTTCCGCAGTCGTCTGAACACTGGAGCAATGTCTTTTTCTGACCACAACTTTATGTAGTCTCGGTTCACATTTCGATTTTACGCCAATCCTAAGCTACTTTTGCAGATGTTTCAGAAATTTGTTGTCTGTTTGTTGCTATATTTAGTGATTCAAGTGAAGTGCAAGTTAAGCCATAAATTGAAACGAAATTGATCATTGAACTGAAAAATCACTGCCAATTTGAAACCAATCCGTTGCTCCAATAGAAACATAACCATAATATAAACCTTTCCTATTATGTCAGCAACTAACTGTTAAAGTTGCAGCGCAATCTCCTAAACATTGTAAGAGCCTATGTGGAACACACAGACAGTTACCTACTGAGTTTTCTGTATAATCAGAATTTTAAGCATTCTCGGTTTACGTAACATTCCAATGCCAGTAACAAGTCTTGCTTACATATACAGTTGTAATACAAAAAAAAATTTCAACTATTTCAATTTTTCAATTTACGTCTTACAATATTTCTGTCGGCCTTTAACTAAGATTGATATGATTGCCACACCACTTGTCGTATATTAATTGTAATATTCCGATTATGGCAGTTGCCAATTTCCGAAATATAAGTGTAATCGACTTAATGCTGTGGGAGCTTATACAAAACTCACAGACAGCTGTAAATTGATGTCCCCTCCACAATGAAAATTTTAAGGAAAAGTGATTTATGTTACGTGTCTTTTTCTAATTTTCTAATACTCACTACAGTTTTAGTTGGCCATAGGATCGTTGTAAGAAAAAAAATCGAGAAAATACCTAAATACCCCAATCATAGCATTTTCATCGCCCCTTAACTATCCTGTGTATGACTGGCATGCCATTTTGTCGTATATTAATTGCACTATCCTAGTAATCATTCTGGTTATGCCAGCAGACTGTCACATACATAATCGCAATTTTGTTTAAGATCATCTGAGATAATGCTCCGTTCCTAAGCCAATTACAAATATTAATCATGCTTGTAATTATTCACGATTCTTTATTAAAAAATCTACGCAATTTCAAAATATTTTTAGTATTATCTCATGAAGAATTGCTGCCAGAATTTTTTCTGCTAGCGGTTAATTGAATTTGATGTCATTAGCAAGCCCCTTAAATTATATTAACCAGACCATATCAAAAACTATTATGGTTATATCAACAACCAGTCACCGAAATTGTGCTGCTATTTGCTTTGCCCTTCAAGAGCCTATACGGAACACATAGACAAGCGCCCAATGATTTTTCCATATAATCATTATTTTAAAAAATGTCTGTACATTTTATGTTCTTCTAAAACACATTAAAGTTCGATATAGTTTCTGTGTGATAAATCTCTAGTTTTCTTCAGTTTCCCACACACTCCGATGTCAAGGTTTTAAATTTACCAATTAATCAAATACAACTGGGGGAGGGAGTTAAGGAGTTAAGTCACACACGCATGGCCTAAATTACTTTTTCGGCCGTTTTTTTTTCTATAAAGCAAAGAGAAAAATTAATCTTTTTTTGAAGTTCGATTTCCCAATATGAGTCGAATGTAAAAACATGAAACTTCCACAGTATATTTTGAAAGAAATCCATCATATACATAACTTCACCATTGACTTCGAATCGTTGCTACAAAAGCAAACGACGAGAAACAAACAGCAAACTTGTAAAACGAAGAAAAAAAACTTGACTTTAAGTTAACCAACCCAAAAACAAAAAAAAACAAAAATATTAAAATTTAAACTGAAAACCGTTAATATATTGACCGAAACCAATAAACAATAACAGCAACATCAACAAAATTGCTTCATATTGTTAAATACAAAAAACCGAATCCTCCCCCTGCATCTCCTATACAAAACCACTCGAATTGTCTCGATTGTGTTAGGGCAGATATGGAACGAGCTGGCAGTCGAGCGGGCTACCTAACAAACTACTTGAAGAAACGCCATCGAAATATCAAAATCTGGTCAATGAACCAGAAGGTAATGAGGCCAACAAAAGCAACAACTTGGGAATCGAACAAACATACATATGTAGATATATCTGTAAATAC
Organism: Philornis downsi; assembly: GCA_019455685.1. Classification (NCBI taxonomy): domain Eukaryota; kingdom Metazoa; phylum Arthropoda; class Insecta; order Diptera; family Muscidae; genus Philornis; species Philornis downsi. The sequence goes on along the minus strand of JAHXMU010000092.1, from coordinate 475,799 downwards.
ATTCCGAACAAAATCCACTGATGTATAATAATTATAGATAAAAAAAAAAACAAAGCAAAACAAAGTAAAAAAAAAAATAAATAAATAAAACACCAACCTCACAACAATGCTTATGATGAAAGCATGTCAAATGAAATTACAGTGAGACACATAAGTGGAGCAAAATTAAAAGAGAATTTTCGACAAAACATGAAACGAAAAAAAAAACAAAACACGATACGACAATAAATTGACTAGAGCATAAAAGGAAAAACTTAAAAAGAAAAAACTTTCAACAATATAAAAGCAGACAAAAAAGAAAGAAAACTTACAATAAAAATTTTAACTTTTTAAAATTTTACATCAAATTAACTTTCCAAATGTCTATTTCAAGACATTCTAAAAGAAATTTTATTACACAATTGCATATCATTCAAACAATGAACACAAACAAGAAGACACAAAAAAGTTGGCCAAAATTTTCTTTGTTTTTCAATATAATCTCCTTTTAGCTCGATATACTTATTCCAACGATATTCAATAAACTCAATTCAATAGCTTCTGTACCCTGTTTATAGTAAGAGCTGTCAAACTCCTCCAATTAGCCATCAACCACAGACTCCATCTCTTCATTGTTGGCAAATCTTTTACCACCGAGCCCCCTTTTTTCAAGTTTGGAAACAGAAAATAGTACGAGGGAGCTAAATCTAGCGAACAAGGTGCGTGATGAAGCAATTCGAATGTTAATTCATTAATTTTGGCCGTCGTAATGGTGGATGTTTGAATTGGAGCATTGTGTTTATGAAACAACACTTTCTTTTTCGACAAATGCGGCCTTTGTTCCCATAATTTCATCACCTAAACGCTACAATAAATTAGCATAATATTTGCCCATTCCAAAAAAAAAAAAAAAAAAAAAAAAAAAAAACAGGCGCCATGACCTTGCTTGCAAATGGAGTTGTCTTCGCCTTCTTTGGACTCAATTCTCCGTTTCCAGTCTACTGTTTCTAATGTTCCTTAGATGTGAAATGGTGACCCATGTCTCTTCCTCCATAGTTATAAATCGACGCAAAAATTCGGTTTTATTGCGGCGAAACATTGTCAAACATTCTGCTGAAACCTCTTCACGACGCTGTGTTTGCTCTATTGAAAGCAAGCGCGGCACCCATCTTGCCATCTTACGTACAGCTTTCTCATCTTCAAATCTTCGGTCAATATACGACGTATAGCACTTTTTGAAACGCCTATCATTCCAGGTAGTTCACGCACTTTCAGTCGACAACAATCCAATGACATTTCGTAGATTTGTGGAAACACCTCAATGGGTCGACCACTATGATGTTAATCTTGGCAGCTCGTACGGCCTTGTTTAAACTCTGCTACCTGCTATGGTCTCCTATATTTTACAGTCGTGAACGAAGGAGTAGGCTCTCCCAAAGTATAATATAACTTAGCTTTAATATTCGTTGGACGGGGAGCTGGACTTTCGAATGGAAATACTGAATTACATAACGGTGACCAATTTTTCCCATATTTACAAATTCACTCAGATCGTTTACTTTTGATGACTCAAATTAAAAAAAAAAAAAAAAACTAAACAACATGGCGCCTAGAAACTTAAAAAAACATATGTTTTATAAGGTTGCCACTTCATTTTTTTTTTTAACTACTGGCACCATTTATACGTTAGACCGGCTAGTTTTGGAACCGCCATCGCAAAAAACTGTGTTGCAGTTGCTAACTGCACTCTGTTGCACTTAAAAGTAAAGTCTACATTTTTCGTCTTCCAATTTTTTCAACTACTACTCTACATCTTCCTATAGAAACAACATGAAAAAGTTACTATTTGTTTAACTAAATCCTATAAAATATTTCTCTTCAGTTATTTCCCCCTTCATAGCAATTCCTTTCCCTACTAAACAACTTTTGCTCTTCACTGTTCTTTTAGTTTTATTTATCTTATAACTCTATTCAATGTATTGCGTTTTTAAGTTTTTTTTTCCTTTTCTTTAAAAAAAACATCTTTTTTTGTATGTTAATTGCATTTTAGAGCCGCTGGTTTGGTTGGTTAATGATGCGCGAAGGTAAAAGTGAAAGTTTCGTTTTCATTTTCGTTTTCGAGTTTCTGCGTTTTTTTTTTCTACGTGAATTTTCGTTGAGCTTCTTCATATCAATTCGAGTCGTCGATAGTTGTGTGAGCTGGAAACGTGTTTTGATTTTGTTTAAAATGTTTTTTTTTTTTCTCTCTTTTCCCGTTTATTTATACTCTAGTAATTGTTTTTTTTTCTTTTGTTTAACCCAAAAAAGTCATTGACTTGGAAAAATTTCTTTTTCGTTTTGAAATAAAGTAAAATTTCACTTTCACTTGTTTGTTGTTATAGTGTGTTATTAAACAATTATTTGGATATGTAACTCGATTCGTTTATGAAGAGGCGCGAGTAGTGTAGAGGTAGCTTTTGCTTCGAAGAAAATACGTTTGAAAAAAAAAAAGAAATTTTAAATGTCAACGATTTCAACAGAAAATTACATGGATATACAAAGATGAATAGAAAATCCTAGAAATTCATAAATATTATCAATTGTTTCGTAATAATTAACATTACATTTTAAATGTTTAAACAATTTGTGTCTCCAAAGATTTGGAAAATCTTAACCCACAACTTAGGTCATCATAAATTTTGATATAAAATTTCAAAAGTTTCAATTGGTTAAAGAGAGAATAGACTTGAAATTGAAATTGTGCCGCTTAAGATTTGGAAGACCTTATTTCACAATTAAAGTTCATTATAAATTTTGAAATTCTATTAAATTCCTATTAAAGAAGCTGTCCCTGAGAATTAGAATTAGAAATAGGTCCAGTAGTTTTTGAATTTGTCTTTTCTAACGTTAAAATGCCTCTAACGACACCTATTGTGCGTTAAATGTACCACTCCGGAAACCATTGCGGCCGTGAAAACTATAATTGTAGGAGTCTATAGAGAACATAAAGAGGCGGAAATGCAATTAAATTGTTTAATAGTATCACAGTTTTGGATCATGTCAGCTTATCTTGCTTCTTTAACAACATCAGTTATTTTAATTGCTAACTGTTTGAACAGTCAGGGTCATATTATTATACTAATATTTGGAACAAAACTTTAATCTTCACAGACAAAGTCAAATTTGCCTTATCTAATGTTAATCAATGCAGCAAGATTGTTAATCACTTAATGAAATAACCACATTTTGGGCTTACACAACTCTTTGCCAATATTATGGCTTCATAGTTCGAGTTCAATACAGGATTTTTTTCGTCTGAAGCAGAAATAGTTGTGCCATGAACTGGCTATTTGAACTATCACCCCTTTTTTAGCAAACGTTTTGGGCTCCAACTGTTTAGGGTTCAATTTAGTTAAGAAAAAAAGTTTGAGAAACTTCCTTAACAGTTCCTTATTAGAAGCTCATAATCATGATGATTTAATCTTTTTTTAGTACCATGAAATCTTATGCTAATCGAAAATAATAAATTTGTTAAGCCGACAAGTTCTGCAGGATAAAGAGTATAATCTTTTGTAACAGGTCGATAAGTAATCTTGGCAATGAAATGGAGAAGTTCTAATTTTTTTAAATCGACGAATTGAGCCGGCTGCTTAAAATTACGACAAAGATCTTGTTGGATTAAGCATTAAAATTTAATTTTGGGATTACTAAATTTGCTCTTGTAAATCTACCTTACATGATTACCGACAGGATAATGTTCAGTGAGTCTCGCATTACATTAGATTGCACAATCAGCACGATCAGAGCTTTTGATCGAATCTGTTGTGAGAAAAGTGATTTTGAGCTATATATGTACATACATTAGGCTGTTCGTGTTCGTTTCACACACATACATATATAAACTACTATCAATTGGACAGATATGTAGATAAACTGTTGGTGACAGTAGAAAATGCCTTTCGGGCGCAAATGTCTCATTATGGAGTTGTTCACGGTGATTGTTATTAGTAAAGAAGTGAATTCGTTGTTATTTACCCACAAATTACATTCATTTAGAACAAGCTTCGTGCGCCCTCTATCGTTCATTAATTGTACAATTAGAAGATCATACAATAGATCATTAGCATTAGCACAAAACGATTTCCGAGCATGTATGTACGTCTCATTATGAAGTTGTGCGTAATTCATACGTAACTTATCAAGACACATTCGTTTAGGGAAGCACCCTGCGCTTCCTATTGTTTATTAGGTATTCTATCGGAAGATCATGTAATGTATAGTTATTACTAAAAATAAAGGAGTTTGAGAGGTAAACTTTACCTGCGATAGCTGATAGTAGTTTACAAGTAAGCCACATTTATTGAAAAGAGACTCCAGGATAGTTACAAAGTGTATAGAGAAAGTATTTAGCTAATTGGCAACTTTTTGAGATCATCAAATTTGGTTTTTGACTAGCCTAGAGGAGCGCCTGCCGTCCATTTATTGTGATGTACAGTTCATAGGGAACCATTTATGGGACTCACACAGGCAAGGCTTGAATTGATTATGGATCTGTTTATAACAAATGATTAGACGGCGTGAATATATACAGATTAAACCCAAACTAATACTCAGTAGTGGCTTGTTGAGGGCAAAGCTTAATATATTTCGAGGCAGCCGCAAAATTATGCGATACCGGATAACGACTACCATAGATTTTGCTGAATGTAATTGCTGATCTCGCTGAGCTTAATAAGAGTTTAAGCGATTCACTTGTGTGTTGAAACATAGAGATAATATCAACTGCAAAGTAGGTTCTAAAGTCAATACTTTGGTGTATTGAAATACTGCTTAATATATTTCGAAATCAAAGTAAAACCAAACGGTGCTAAAAACAAGTTTGTTGAAAATTATAAAAAATTTAAATCTGCTCCCAAATAGAGTAATACATAGTAGAAATTTCAGAATATAATACATATATTATTAGACACTGTATAGCTTCATTAGCACCAAAGAATCGATTCTTTGACCTCCAGTTCTTCTATTACAATCGTATGATGACATCTTGCCAAGTTACCCAGTCTCCAATTATTACTTACAACATTGACATGTAAGTTCACCTTAACTTCTCAATTATTATTATTTTTTGTTTCGCTTCTAATCAAAATTGCACATGATTACATTCAAATGTATGTGCGAGAGTATACTTTAACATAATCCAAGGTAAAATCTGGTAACTCATACACTCTCAAATTGTCGACGACGCCAACGACGACATTATATGTACGTATGTATGTATGTATGTATATGGACATAACTGCAAAAATTCGTGTGCACTTTGCATGCAAAATACCTCATGTTTATGATGAGCGGGAAAGAGAGAAAAGGAAGAGGTAGAGCGTGGCAAAAGGTAAACTGTTCTCTAACAGACTGCCATAATGACTGGCTGACGGACAAGACTATCATCATCTGCCTCAATAGGTGGCTAACTGTCGGTCTGCTGTTGAGTCAGTCGGTCGGTGACGATAACAGTCAACGAGCGAACGAGTGAGTGAGTTCACTTGAAAATCGCAAGTTGAATGACCGTGCATGACCTACATAAAAGTCTTTGCACTCCTTCTTGTCGAATGCTAAGCGTACGAGTATGAATGTATGTAAGTCTGTTACGACAAAAGGCGTTCGCATTTGGACACATTTGCAGCTGCATGCACCACACACCGAGCGAACGAACGTTCGTTTTTCACAAAAATTGCATACGGTCGCCGTCGTTACGACGTTTCCACGAATCCACTTTTGATAAGTGAGTGTTTTATGCTCTGTGTGTAGCAACAGCCCCAACGCTCCCCCAACCGTTTAGCCTTTGACGATTAACACAAAAAAAAAAAAAAAAAAAAAAAACGAGGCTAACATTTCGTAGAATGTACGAGACAGTGCACAAGTAAAAAAAAAGAGCAATGAACGGCATTCAACACAGTTGTTGTTGCTATAGTCGCGTTGTTAGTGCAACTGATGGCAGTTTGTCTCTTATTCAGACTCTCTCTCTCTGTCTCTCACAGGGTGCAACTCGGCTGCTGCACGAAAAGTGCATGCTTATTTGTAAAAGGAGCATATGCACGGCATACGAACACAATTTCTAGTGATACGAACTACACGAAGTTTGTTTGAGAGACAAAGAGTACCAGCCAATGTACCATTTCGTTCGGGAACGTTCGTTAAGAGTGCATTCGTTTCTTACTCGTTTATGCCATGTAATGTTGTTGTTCTATCAAAGCACTTGAAACCTTCGAGAAAATTTCTACAAGTCGTTGAACTTTTTCAATGCACATTCATCACAAACAACATTCTGCTGCACAATTCTAGAGCAATGCAACGTGATAAGGCTTTGCATCTCAGATGCAAACCAAGATGCATAGAGAATGAGACGGAGAGAGAGAGAGAGAGAGAGAGTTACAGCGTATTAGAGAGCAAAAGCAAGATTCGTATGCCGACAATACAACACGCCTGCATTACCATCACAATGGCTGTGTAAAATTCGTAGTGTAGGTTAGGGTACAAAAGATAAACATGGCCCCGCACTGGAAAGAGCGGCGGGAGCAAAGCAAGAAACAAGGCATACAAGTAGAAAAAGTCAATGACTTCGCGCTTTGTATGATTGGAGCACGAGCATAAAAACCAGTTTTGGAGGCATTGAAAAATGAAAGTGAATTTACGGCTAAATTGAGTGAAATGTTACCAAAATCACTCAAGAGCGAGAGAGCGTATCAAAAACGGTCAGATATCAAAAAACTCAGCGCACATAACGTATTTCTCGTTCATTTTTTCTCGTCTTGCTAACAAGTTTTTATATTTTTCTTCTGTTTGTCACGTCTCTTGTGTATTTTCTTTCTTCGTAGCTGTTTTAGCCATCATTTCAGCCAAAAAGGTAAACGAACTTTTTGAAGGTTCACTTAACATAGTAAAGCATTAAACTCTCGTCAACAACAGCAGCAACAATAACAACATCTATAAATGTTTTATAATATTTGTTGTTCGACAACAGACTCTTGCAGAGCAGCAAAGGGGGCCAGCAGTAGCAGCAAAAACCACAAAATAAACTTGTTATTATGTTAACGTCATCGCATGAAGTGTATTGTCCGCTCGCTGTTGTTGCGCGAAATTTCACCAGTTAAAGGCCTTTAACGTCAATTTCATTGTTATTTCATTTGCTGAGGAGAGTACTAACTATTTATGTAATCATCAAATTGAACCAAAAAAACAACTGCAAATTTAAAAAAAAATACATAAAACGCAATTGTTTTCTGGTATTAAGTAAACGTTAATAATAATAATGAGAGGTTTTTAAAGCAAGCGTTGTTATCAGGAAGTTAAAAGCCACAAAAAGAAAGTTTTCAACAGAAAAATAAAAATTGACAGTTGACGTACAGTAGCAATTAACCAATGAGGAAGCGAAAGATCAATTGATACTGCAAGAGTTACAGCCGACAAGAGATTTCAACAAGATCACTGCAATTCGCAAGGCGAATAAACTAAACTTTCATAGTAATTGGTGAAAATAATTATCGTTTGCCATAGGAATGTAAAAACAAAAGGAACAGACACATATATTTGGATTTGTTGTTTAGTAGAAAGTTCTGCAACTTACAGAAAATTTTTTATAGACAAAATAATTCATTAGATTTTTATGAAATAAATGGATCTATATAAGACATGAATAAACACAAAGAAAATGCAATAACATTGTAATAACTGCAAGTATTTTGAAGAGCACTCAAAAAATGAAAAACTTTTTTTCGTAAAAAATTCCGTCGCACAGACGCCTTTAATAGTAAGAAGCGAAAACAAAAACTTTTGGATTTGTGGCATCTGACATGGTAGGCTTTAGGAAGAATACACCAAAATAAAAAAAAATCTAAGAACCTTTAACAAAATCAGTGAGATTCTTCGGCATTCTTATTATTGAATAATGCCAAAAAAAATTTTCATTGTGAAACATATAAAGTGCTATTCAGTTCTTAAATACGATAACAAAAAGTAAGAAATATAAAAATTTTCGATTTCTTTTTTTAGTAAATTTTCAAAAAAAAAAACACAAATAAATCTAAAACAGTGCTTAAAATATTTGCGTTACTCACAATTTTTTTTTTTTAATTCTTTTTTTGAACAAAGCTTTTAAACTCTTTAAGGACTTTGTACTGTTTTAAATCACTCTTTTACACAATATTCCTGGTTCCAGTATACACCAGAAACTAAGAATTTTTCAAATAAACGAGTTTCAAACCTATTCTTAAAAATTCAACAAGATCTCCTAAAGCCTCTAAGAACATCAATATTTAGTTGAAGTCGAATGAAGCAGTTTTTGTGGATTCATGTAGAAATTTGCATAATTTGCAAATTTTGCATAAATTTGCATAATTTTATATATAAATTCACAAAAATTGTTTCATTAGTAGTAAATCCAAAGACTTTAAAACAGAATTGCATAACAAAACTCAGAGAAATCCTTTAATAATCAACGAGATCATGTTAAAGGCTTCCAAACCAGACAAGAATTGATAACATTTTGTAAAATTATATATTCGATATTAAATCCAAAAGCTCTAAACTAGAATTTCGCAATCATTTTTCGGAGACACTTTTAAAAACCCAACAAGATCACGTAAACCCTCCAAACAAACTACAATTCTGTTGAAATATAATTAAGAAATTTCAATGATATCACGTAAAGCCTCCAAAGAATCAAAATTTTGTTGAAATATAATTTAGGAAATTTCATGACATTACATATTCAGTAGTATATCCAAGGTCTTCAGAAACCGGAATTTTAATTGCGGCCAAAACAAGATTTAGAGCTAAGAATTTTCCAAATATGTGATTTTCAAAGTTATTGTTAAACGTTTCAATAAGATCACTTTAAGACTCCAACAAAATTAAGAATTTGTTGAAACGGAGTTAAAAACTTTTTTGTAAAATTATATACTTAGCAACAAGAACGCAAGATTTAAATTTGGAACCATTCGAAGTGTCATTTTTTGACATTTGAACAATTGTTATTGTTTGCTAGTAGAAGGTACGAGGTTAGTAAAAATGGAGCACTACACGAATGAACAACGCATTCTCATTGTGAAATTGTTTTACCAAAATGTTGAAAGTTTTGCGGCTACAGTTCGCAAATTGCGATCAATTTGGGGTCACAATAATGCCCCAAAAGAGTCAAATGTAAGGAGATTAATGGATAAATTTGCCAAAACTGGGTCTGTTAGTGATGTAAAGACAACAACGCGCCTTCGACCAGGTCCATCGACCGTAAATGTCGCAGCTGTACACGTGATGATGTCGCTCAAACTCCATCCACCTCAATTTGACACCGAGCTCAGCAAATTGGTGTCTCCAAATCCACTATGCAGTGAATTTTGACGAAAGATTTACATCTTCATGCATACAAAGTTCAATTGATTCAGGAACTGAAGCCAGCTGACCAAGGACAGCGAAGGGAATTCGTTAATTGGGTATTGGAGAGACAACATGAAAATGCTGATTTTGCCGATAAAATCATCTTCAGTGACGAGGCCCATTTCCATCTTGATGGCTTCGTCAATAGGCAGAATTGTCGCATTTGGGGTGAGGAAAATCCTCGAGTGATTCACGAGAAGCAAATGCATCCGCAACCTGTCACTGTGTGGTATGGATTTTGGGCTGGAGGAATCATTGGACCATGGTAACCAGTTTTTTCGTGCCTAGAATTGAAAAAATGAATGTGGAGGGCATGTGGTTTCAACAAGACGGCGTCACATGTCATACAGCCATAGAAACAATTCAATTGCTGCATCATCTTGCTTTCTTTTTTGGACACCCTTTAGAAAATCCAAAACACAGAATTGAAGTTGCAGGCAAAACACTCTACAAGATCATGTAAAGTTTCAAGCAAAATCATGATTTAAATAACAAAAAAAATTACAGATTAGTGAAGTAAACCTTCCAGTAGAAAGTCCTATATTTCTGCTACAGACCAGAGTTGCTAATCCTGCGGAACGAGAGTTATCTTCTAAATTTCAAACTCTTGATTTCGAGGTCTTGAAAATCTGCCAAATAATTGTCTGAGCTAAACATTAGTTTAGACATCAGAAGTGAAGTTGTTTGAAGGTTAACAACGTTCTGATAGTGCTCTCAAATTAAAAGTCTAAAAACCATTTTTAGCAATCTAACTGTTATTAGTAGATTGGGGCTTCCTTAATATCGACGTCTCGATTACTCGATCTTCAGCTTTTATTACTGTTACATACATGATGTAAGCTTACTAAGTCACCCAGTATCCAATTATTGGTTACATCATTGGCTTATAAATTCACCTTAACCTTTCAATTACTTTGTCTTGTAATCGAAATGTGTATACGCTTGTATTTTGTATTAGTTTGAATAGAAGTATATGCAAATTACGATTACTGCACAAAATAACTGAAAGATTAAGGTGAGTTTATACGTCAATGGTGTAACCAGTGCTCTAACATAGTTCAAGATAAAATTTGGTAACTCATACACTCTCAAATATACGATGACCATTAGAAAATTAACTACCTATCATCACCTATGGTAATCGCTGGTAATTCAGGATTTCCCAAGTAACTTTTAGTTACCAGTAAGAACGTGTTTCAAAAATATTCTAAAACGCTCAACAAGATCACGTAAAGCCTCCAGCAATATCATGAATTTAATGACAAAAACAAAATTAAGGAAATTTGTGAGATAGTATAAAGTGCAACAAATCTAAAGTTTTTGCCATAAAATTTAAAACATAACCAAGATAAGATTCAAAGATACTCTTAAACAATCAACAAGATCACTTAAAGTCTCTTTAGCAAATGTGGCATTCAGATTTGTATACGACTAAGGGCCGTAGTTTACAATAATTTATTGTTGGTTTACTGAACTTTTTAGTGTGAAAATATGGTGACAAAGTCTTTAGTAAATATTTATCAATACGCCCCTAATTCTCTTAATTTCTATATGTAGTAATAAATTGATGGTGAAGTTGGTTTGCTTAACGAAAAAAAAAATTAGAATAAAGACACAAATTATAGTGAAAGATAAGAAACAGCGATGTGTAATGTTTCTGAAATCGTGCAGCCTTAAATTTTTAATCTAGATCTTATACTTTTCTCAAGCAATTAATTTCAATTTCATTTGTATGCCTGCATTCGAGAATATTCTATTAGAGAAGTGCATATTATTTTCTCAATGAGACACTTTATTTCAGACGCTTTGATGATGATTGTTGTTGGTGCTGGCGCTGGTCTGTACGGTTCGACTCGGTTCGTTCGTGTCATGTTATTGCTCTCATTAAAATTTCTAGCTAGCTATGTATGTGTGTATATGCAGCAGACTCGTGTAGTTGTCTGTCCGTCTGTCCATCTATGGTAATTGTTAGTGTAAATGTCAGATTATAGAGGCCGCACAAACAACAGTTTGCATAAACGAACAACAACGACGACGAGGCAACTTTGCAGGCTGATTTTGTTGTTGCCTATGTTGTTGCTGTTAATGCGTAGCCTCCAATATTCATTATTTTTGTGTTTATTATACAATCATTGATATTACTGACTGACTAAGGCGGCAGCAGAGGCATCTAACTGCTGCTATTGCTATTCTCTTGCCGTGCCTTGCTAACTCTTCAGTATTAGATTGCTTTATAGAGCTCCTTTACGTTAATGTTCAAATAGATAGATAAATAGACGAGGCTGGCAGCAATTGCTGCTGTAGCAGCATTTTCAGTTTTGAAAAGTATTTCTCTGGCTGTTGTTTTTGTTGCTGTGTGTTTTGTACGTAATATATTTGTAATTGACCTGAATAAAGTTCAAATAACTCGTCGTCATAGTCGACAAATGCTACCAACCCCACAGCCCCAGCACTTTGCTTGCTGTGCCTCACGAGCATACAACATTAATGTGAGTGCGATTGGATACAAATATACACACGTACATTTGTACGTACGTATGTATATCTATTTGTTTGTATGTCCATGGCTGGGCTGTAGTGTTCAAATGAAATGTGAAAACAAAAACAACATATTGCTCTATGTATGTATGTATATGTATGTCGTGTGTAACATTTAGATAACGATGAAAAAAATGAAAGGTCTACGAAATTACAAGGATACATTTGAAGTCACCAAAAGTATATGAGGCGGTTTGTAATGAATATACAAAATATTTATAAAAATTACAATATAAATAAAGCAGAACTTACAGATTGTAAACAAAGTCGAACATGTTTGAGCATTTTCAAAAAAATAGTTTAAAAAACGTTATTCCCCCTCTTCCACACTGAAGTTGCTTTTATATTACAACAATTTAATATGAAAGAATTTTTGATAAAAAAAAAATGCTACAAATATTTTCTCCTCTTTCGTATCAAAATTAATCCTTTCTATTCTAGCAATTTTGTGTAAAAAAAATTTAGGTAAAGATTTTTGAACATTTTGTGAGGTAAAAATCTTAAAAATCGATTTAAACCTCAATTACGGTCGCCTAGAAATGTTACATTTATAAGATAAAAAGAAGCTTGTCAGCAATATCACTGCAGCTTGTCTAGATTCCAGCGATTTTTGGGGGAGCGATAGCAAATAATGCCGAATTTTTCATGGTTATATTTGCATACATAACTAAAATCAAACAGCAATTACAAAGTTTCGAAATTATTAAAAAAAAAAAAACAAAAAAATATTGCGAAAAATGTTTTTATCTAAAAATGTTCCTCCTCCGTCATTTATGTATACGTTCAGAATTTAATTGGGAAACATTAAACTTTGGCTAAAATCGATTAGCAGATAATAATTTTTAAATTTAATCGACGACAGCACTGTAGCTTGTTTGTTTTTCAGAGATTTTTTGGGCGGAGATAGCAGACAATGCTATAGATTGTATATTTGCAAAAATCCTAACATACATATATACATATGTACATATATCAAAATCAGACAGCAATTACAAATTTTCTAAATTATTAAAAAAAAAAACAAAATTATAAAAAATTTTATCAAAACATTTTCTTCGTTTTCATATAAAAAGTTACATTTATATTTTAACAATTCAATTTGAAAAACTATTTTTTTTTATAACAACTTTGAATGTACGATATATAATGAACTTTTACATTATCTTTAACTCTGACTAAAATCTATATATATATAAAAATCAATTGCTGTGCGTTAGTCTCGCTAAAGCTCGAGAACGGTTGGACCGATTTGGCTCATTTTGGTCTTAAATTATTGGTAGAGTATTCCGGAAGGTTTAGAAGGTTTTATTTGAAGTGATAGATGGCATTGGAGAGGATATATTTGCATTTAATTTTTTTTTTACCACATTAACATTTTGAAGGCAAAACAACGTTTGCCGGGTCAGCTAGTCGTCTATATAAATCTTACACTAAAATGAAAAGTGTCAACAACATCAGAAGATCTTTTTAAGTTTTGTTTGGGGACAAAAAACAACTGATGAAGATTAACTTTTCATTGATGCATTTGCTTAAGACCTGACCTAAACTAAATACATATGATAGATTAAAATATAATATAGATATGGTTGAAGGCCGTAAGAATTCATGACGATAAAAGCATATTTGCCTTTCTCTCCGCAAGTTTGCGCCTCTATTTTGAACCGAATAAAAACTGAACCGATTGAGCTATGGGGTTGACAGTTTGCAGAAAAAAATTCTCATAGTTTGAATGAAATTAGGTGCGAAATTGAAATGGAATCGGTCCAGTAGTAAAAAATTTGGTGATACAAGAGCTAAACTGACCTCTAGAAAAGTGTGATTTTTTCAATTTTGAGAAACAAATAATTTTGCTCATCCGACAATTAAAAGCGGGTATAAATTGATAAACAGTGGAAAAAACAATTGAAACTCTTAAAGTGGCCAGCCAAATTTTAGCCGTGCTCATTAAATGCAAACAAAAAACGAATTTTTGCTGGAAAACCGGGTTAAGTCGGATACATTATGTAGAAGAACAGATAAATTTCGATGCCCTCATCTATGCGGCAATAAGTCTTGATACTTTAAAGCGTAACAGTTGGTGGATGTTAGATAAAGCTTTAACTTAACCTAACTTTTGGTGTCTGTCAAACTTTGCGCCTGTCCATTAGCTCAAACTGCAGATGCACTGAAATGGTTTGCGGTCAAAATTCTTTAGACTACCCTACATATATTCTCTATACAAACGTTTTACCGTTCTTAGAAGGCAATTAAAAAGTAAATATTAAATTGAAATAAATATTATTTTCATTTCATAACAAATCCCATTAACAGGTAAAGTTACCTAGTAATGTTATTGAATAAATTGGAAACTTGTCAAAGTTTCTTTGCGATCATATGAACTTTTTGTTGCAAGTTCAGCTTACCGATAATAAATACTATTAGCTATGTATGTTATTTAATAAAGTGGAGACTTGTCTATGTTTTATTTTTGTATCAAAATTGCATTGCTATGTTCTGTCATTGATAAAGATTCTTAAAAATTTTCTTATTAAATTAAAATTTACATTTTACTACTATATCGTCAGAATGTAATTTATTGAAAACTATACATACATATGTACATATTATCAAAAAAAAAATGTATTTCTTAAAAATTTTAAATTTTTTTTAATATTATTTTAATTACTATTATTATTATTATTTTGTTTTTTATTTTTTTAATATTATAATAAAATTGAATTTTTCTTTCTTTTGCTTTTTTTTTAGAAAAACAAATACGCTCAAAAAATTATCTATTTTTTTGTTTTTTTTTATAATTTTGCGTAAAACTTTCTTAATTTATAGAACACAATTGTTTTTTACTCCTATAATTGTTCGAAAAAAAAGAAGGATTTGTTAAAGAAATATGTTTACACAAATACTGTTAGCTTTTGAACAAAAACCTCAATTGCAAAATATAAATAAGTATAGTTTTCAAAAACATTCCTCTACAACTTTTTTTCTGTGGTTCGAAAAACCGAATTTCTTATTCATATTGATAGAAAATAGTAAAAAATCTGGGGAATTTCTGTTCGGTTTGATAACATTTAATCACAAAATTACAACATAATATGTGAAGCGGCAATGATGAATCCCATTGAAAATAACATTCATCCTTCCCTCTCACCCTCTTCTTCAACGCACACTCTCATACCTAAGCAACATTACACACTTTGCTCTTCGACCGAGTGACTGACTAACTGACTGATTTGATTGTCAGTCAAAATGGCTGCAAAAGAGTGAACCGAAAAATATACAAAAACAACATTGTTGATGTTTGTTGGTTTTGCTTTGCTGATTGTGACCTAGTTTCAGGTTTAACAACGTCAGACAAACGGTCAATGAACTTCACAATGTTTTATTCGAGGGAGCACGTACACTCGCACGCACACACACATACACACAGCCCCCTCAAAACCCACCCCTTTTGCTGCTAAACAAACCAACAAAAGCAGCAGCCCCCAGACGAACGCATAAGAAACAACAGTGACAGCGACAACGACAACGACGATGACGGCGACAAAATAACAATAAAACCGAACAAATACTATTACACACTATACTACTGCTCATACACATATCTGTAACATATAATAGATACATATTGACAGCGCAAGGGAAGAAAGTGCAGAGGGGCCCAAAAGGGGAGCAGGGCCCCCCTTCCTCTCACTCCCACCTTGGCTTACATTTACAGCCACTGTATGGTGGAAATGTGGGGGAATTCAAAAGAGAAGGAAAGAAATTTTGTTGAGCTGTGCGCGCACTCATACATTTACAAAGAAATACTTTTTAATTTCGTTTTCATTTCAATGATGTTGTGATGGTAGGCAGTAGTTGCTGTAGTTGTTATTGTGGTGGTTGTGCATTTACGAGACATTTCTTGTTAAAATTTTGTTGTACATTTCATTTACTATGATTTGGTTTTATAGTAACAATAATTGTTGAATCTCTGTTGTTTTGCGAAGAAATGAGAAAGAAAGTAGTTGGTCGATTGGTAGCTTAGGTTTTCTTCCTCTTCTTTTTCTTCTTCCCTCGTTAGCTTATTTTATGTGAAAGTGAAAGTTTTGTTTTGTTGCTTCATACTTTCTTCTAACGCCTCGTTAAATAATCATTTTACTAAAATTATTTAAAACATGTTTTATTACACAAAAATACTTTAGGCTACTTAAAAGCAAAAAAAAAAAAAAAACTTTAGAAAACAAAAAAACTACACTATTGCCAACAGCAACAAATCGGGCAAGGGGCTACACATTGGCAAAATAAAGACTTTCTTAATGATTGTGGAACACTTTTGTTAATTATTGGTGAAAATTGGGTTTTTGATTTTAGCTAAACAATTAGTAGAAAATGTTGTTGTTATCAAAATTTGCAGTTCTTTTTTTTCCAGATAATATAATACATTTGCAGCAAAGAAAACTAGGCGAAACACATTTTTAAAATTATATTCTATAGCTATTAATATATAGTCGGTTTTACCTAAAACTGTAGTTGACTAAAAATTGTTTTCTTTATCGACAATAAAGAATATTTTGAGAACAAAAATAGAATTTGCTTAGCAACATCATCTGGTGACTTGTTATGGTGACATTTTTCACCACCAACAAGATCACTTAACAATCACAAGTGATAGGCAACAAGAAAATCTTATTGATATTCTTTTCTTTATTATTATTTTCTTGGCTTCACTTGAAAACATATTTGAGTACAAATAATGTTTCTTTTTTTTATAGAGAATAAAGAATATTATGAGAAAATAAAAATAGAGTTTGATCAATAATATCACTTGCTGACTTGGTAAACAAATGCTGTTCAACGGAGACAACGTCTCTTGGTAATCACAAAAAGCGGGAGAATCTTGTTAAGCCTCTCGTTAGAAGTTTACGCCCGAAAACCTTAATAAATGTAGGGTTGAACATAAACTCGAAGCTTTATAAGAAATATATTTGTCCGACAAGATCACTTGTGAACTCTACAAGAACTACGTTATTTCCAAATACCATTTCCACCATTTTCTTGTAAAAAATACATTTTTTGAAAGAGAATATTACAGTGTATAACCAGAAGATAACATAACGATTTCAAACTTTTAACAAGTACATAATTTTTCTCAATGATACTGCAGAGAATTGATAATTTTTTTCAATAAATGTAAAATTTTCGGTGAATTATCATAAAACGATATAGATTTATAAAGTAAACAAAAAATTGAATAGAATTATGGATCTATATAAGATTCTTTACAGCCGGTAGTGAAAAAAATGGAACAATTTAATTCTTCTACCAAGGAATTAAGACAAGTTACCAATTTACTAAGCAACATCAATTGATGATTTGACATGAAAGAGTATTTTTCAATATTTTTCAGTAACATAAACAGAAACTCAAATTAAAGTTGACTTTGCTTTCGACTAGAACATAGCAATAAATTTGCCACGAAGATAATTTTTTGACAACAATATCACTTGTGTACCCAGCCAGATTTAGACTTATTGAAGGAAATAGTTTATGCCAATCAATTTACTCTTTCCTCCCCTTCGCTGCCCTATTCAGCCTAAATACACGTACATATATAAAATTATGTAGTGATCTTGTTTTTAATGGAAATAAAAATCCAGACACCGGTCTTATATTTCCATTAAAATTTGGTTACAACTACATAAAAATAGTTCTAAACAAACATTTAATACTGATGGTGTACATCAGTAAAGAGATGGAAGGCGCCTGCAGGGAGTGATGTTGCCCTAAGATGTTTCTGCAAAATTTTACTATTTTTTGTTGAAAATCGTATTGTAATGTTGTCTGGATTACTTTTGTAGAAAACAACTTTTATCAATTAACTCGCTCTTTCCTAACCCCGTCCCCTGACCAATTCTTCCTGATAATACAAAGTTGTACAGCGACGATGGATTGAAACTTTAAGTCAATTAACAGTCTTACATCTATATTTATATTATATTTACTTTATTTTTATTGTATAACTATTTTACATGAAAATAATTCGAAACAAACTTTGTATTAATGATCCACTTCACTAATTTGCCGGAGGACGCGTTAAGACAGTGATGTTGCTCAAGGCGCTTTTGAAACAATCTTAAAAATTTCTCCTTCAGATTTGTGTTATAAAACACTTTGGCTATAACTTATATCAGGCCATTTGCTCTTTTCTCCTCCCCTTAATCCTATAAAGTCTTATATTATGTCTGGAAATTAGGGCAAGATCACTGCGTTCCATTGAATTTTCCAACGTTCATTGAAATTTTGAGTCAATAATGGATTTTGCTATATTTTGTTTTTATAGTACATTTTATAACTTGCTGGCGACCTGATGATTTTTTGTATGTTTTTTCTCACTGATTTTCATCAAGACCTTGTATTCATTGTGACTACACAACACAAATAAAATACTGTTTTATTTTAAGTTTCCTTGAAAGATAATAAAAGAAATAAGCACATGGCCAGTGTTTTCATATAAAAAATATATAAAACAGCAATACTCTTGAACGAATACATGTACATACGTACGTACAGACATACATTGGGAAGAAGCAGCTGACTGTATCAAACAATTTACTTTCATTTTTCATTTCTTCTCAGAGCCACCAAAAGACCTCTTTTCGAAAAATATTCACGTTTGCTCGTGTGTAGTGAGGCAACAACACCATAAAAGTCATACAAGCACACACACATATATACATATATAGCACATGAAACAAGAGAAAAAGTCAATGAACTTAGCGCTCATGCAATGAAAACAGTGAAGAAGAAAGAGCGAAATAAATGATTGAAGGAGAGCAGTGGGCATATGGGGAGTTAGCTATAAGAAGTTTCCCGAACCCGAAATGTGGTAGCAAGCATGTTAGGCAACCGAACAGCTAATAGTCTTTGGCGTTTCTGGGTTCCCTGCTGGCTGCTGCTCTCCCTGTTTTTTTTTACCTCTTCGGTTTTTTTTGTTTTGGAAGACCACCACACCAGCGCTACCAACGCTTTTGTGATGTTTTCTCACCCTTCTTCAAAATGATTTCCTGTTTGGAACAACTTCCGACGGTCTTACTATAATGTTAAGTAATACTATTGACATGAATAATTTATTGGACATGAATTAACAAAAAAATAAAAACGTGTAGAGCGAACATTTGAGCGAGAAAACAAAATTTAGTTTATTTTCTTATTATTTGTGATATGAAATTTGAAGGCCTTTCAAAATTGCTCTCTCCCGCCATCAAGGGAGATTCGGGCATTAAACGTACGTACCCTCTTCTTCTCCTCTTACAGAAACAATGAAAATTTGTATAGCTCGTGCATATCATTTTAAAGCGGCTGACGAGATACGGTTTACTACGTCGATTGCGTTGGCTTGCTGTGATGGTGGTTGTTTGGTGTTGGTGTAAGGCCTGCTGCCATTTGAATTTAGGTTAAGTGCGTTCATTCAACTTTTAGCACCATTTCATAATACCACAGGGTCGTCATCGTTGTTGTTGCTGTCGACGTCGTTGTCGTTGTCGAAAATAAAAACACACAGCCTTTTTCTGCGTTCTCCCTATAGTTTGCATGTGCGGGTGTTTGTTTAGCAGTGAATTCAGCTTTCAATTTGTTTAAATAATTACGCAAATGTTAAGGTACAACCCGAAAACTTGAACTAAATAAATAAATGTGATGTGCGGTGTGCG
This sequence comes from Philornis downsi, assembly GCA_019455685.1. Lineage (NCBI taxonomy): Eukaryota > Metazoa > Arthropoda > Insecta > Diptera > Muscidae > Philornis > Philornis downsi. The sequence continues at coordinate 456,189 of JAHXMU010000092.1, read as the reverse complement.
CAAAATAACCGATTTCTTATCGCTTGTTATTTTTAGCAAGAAATCTGGCTGGCTACCCCCTCGCTAACCCGTGTCAGAACAGGCAGCAGCTCTGAATCACTGCCATTGTTGTTCTTAAAGACAAACAAACCAATAAACTGAAACCTGATTTCACATTTGGGTGAATGAACTTAAACCACCACCACTTGTTTGTCGTTATTGCAAAGCGGGGTAAATAATGGGTCTGACGAACAAACAAATTAAAAAGTGTTCAAATTAAGTAAAATACATGTTCTCTTTTAATTTTTTATTTTTTTGCTGACTTTTAACACTTTGGTGAATACTTTGTTATTGCCAACAAGATCGGTGCAGCAGTCAAAATATAGGACATGGAATTTTTCCAAAAGGTTGCAAAGTTAAAAATAAAAAAGTGTGTTTTAAGGGTAAATTTGACCAATTTTAGCGAATTTCCCGAAAATTTGGGATTTTTGCCAACAAAGTCATGGCGGGAAACGGGAATATTTGCAGCGTTTGCAAGTTGAAAGGAAAAAAAATTGATAAAAATAAGAATGTATAAAACGAATTTGAGAAAAGTGTTCTAATTAACTAACGGATGTGTGCTGAATATTTTAAACACTGTGACGAATTTAACAGTTTCACTGACGCTGCTGTACAAGAATTTTTCTGCCAGATTAAATACAGTTTCCAAAGTGCTTCAGTGAATAATTTTATTTTGGTAAAATAAACTTTAAAAAATTGAACAAAGAGAAACTGGTCCGGTACTACCTGTTAGCGTCCGCTTATAAACCACACTAATTCTTAGCGTCGTTCTGTAAACAATTTTTCAAATCCTGTATTTCTATATGTCCGAAACAATGCTCATTCCAAAAAGGTGAAAATCTTTTCGAATATGTGACAAAAACTGATTACTTCAATTTGAAAAATAAGTTATCGCATTCGCCGTGCGAGCTAGAAAAACCCAAGTCAAAGAATAATCTAACCAATTAAGAAACAGGTCCGTTAGAATTGCAGGTTCAATTCCCAGCATAGGGGCAAAGGTATTCAAAATGATGTCTCTAAATGAACCAAATTATTCTTAACTTAGAAAAGAGAGAAAAAAAGGAAATCAAAGTAAAAGAATTGTATCTTAATCTTAATTGTATGATCTTTCTCAGCTCAAATGTTTAATTTTTGGACATATAGAAAAATTTGAAAAAAAAAGTTTGCCCTTGTAGGGTATTAAATCTAAAACCCTACCGGATCTGTTTCTTAATGAGGAGAGAAAATAGAGAAAATGTTGTCGAATGTTGTTCTCAGCTCGATCAGTGCCGAAATTAAGAACATTTGCAGCCCTTACATTTGAAAAACAAAATACTATATATTATTTACGCACCTAAAATACAGTTAGTAGAATTTTTTCACCATGATCGACTAAAGCGATTTAGATCATCAATGAATTCTTTAAACTAAAAGTTTTAAAAACTGAACCCAAGAAAACCTTCGTATCGTTTTATTATTTGCGGTTGGTATTTGTCACGAATATTATCAAAAAAAAAAATTGGAGGATTTAGTACATTGTTAGAACGCCATAAAAGCATCACTGAAGGACCCGTAGAGTTGCAGTAAATTTTCAGAGTAAAATTGGTAAGAACTGCCTGAAACTAAAGCGGCAAGAAGCCTTTATTCTATTTGTGTAATATTTGCAAAAAAAAAAATTACCTAATTGGCAGTGTATTCGCAAGGAGACAGTTTTTACTTATAATAAATAATTCGACAATAATTACAGTGGATATGATTATGATGAATATGCAAAAAGTTGATACATCACAAAAACTCTGCATAAGCTTTACAAATTGTATATTTTTAAACAAGACCAACAAAGCTCTCAAAACAGATAATCACGTTTTTTTAAATTAAATATAATAACAACTGCCCGTAGAGGTTTATTAAATATAAATTGTGTTTATTGGTTTTAAATTCTAATAACCCTGTGTTCGGACTTTTGAGGCAAATTGAAATAATTCATGTGTAAGAACAGTATTCTCAAACAAATTTCAGCCAAAATAAAAGAAATAGAGCAATGTATGCATAATCTATTAATAACACAAAAACTGATAGCAAGTAAAAATAAAACCACCATTAAAATAGCAATTTCAAATCGCGTCGATTTGCATTAAAGACGACTAATTGTTAACAATTTTTTTTTTAAATTTACTAACGCCGCAGAAAAACTTGAAAACAAGAAAACCACTGTTTTCCAAAAAGATGGGAATGAAGTGAACCTAACAGAATACAGAGTGCTAAAATTTTGCCTACAAACGAGATCACTTTAATATACAGCGAGTACAACAAAAAAAAGTTTGCTTTCTCCCTAACTCACATCGAAAGTACATTATAATGTATATAAATATGTATATGTATAAATATGTATATAAATATTGCAACTTCCTAAATTTTCTTAAAACTGCTTTAGCCTATTGCTTTTTTACTTCCTTATCCCTATTTTTATGTTTTCACTCAAGAAGCTTCATTGCCTTTAATTAAATTAGGGTAAAAAGAAAAAAAAAAGTTGAACTTACCATCACGACTCATGCCGACGGCTATGCATTTTTTCAGACGGCAATATTGACATCTATTGCGATTAATGCGTAAAATGCTGCATTGTTGATTTTTTGTACAGGGGCGATATTGGATCTTTTGCTGTATAGAACGACGGAAAAAGCCCTAGAATGATAGAAACATAGAAGAAAAATAATTAGATTAATAAAGAAGAAATTAAATCATACATTCGTTTATTCATAATCAATAATTATTATTAATGTCGATAATGGAGAATTCCTACTTTTTTGAAGCATACAAAGAGTTTTTCTGTCGATAAAGGTAAAAGTGATGCCATTGAAATCTGGGTGTTTTTTTTAATAAAAGATTGTAGAAGAATACCGGTGATAGAGTTTGCAAAACATTTCTTAAGTTTATAGATGTTTAAAGCAACACTAAAACTACAACACTTCCTTGACAACATGACCTCTTTCATTGTTTTTAATAATTTTCCTGCCGTTCAAAAACCTACTTTATCACTTTGATCCTTGTGCTCCCCCTCTTGCTGTTGCTGCTGCTGCTGCTCAGCACTTTCTTCCATTTTAACATCCTTTGTTTTTAATATGGCATCCTTTTCACTTAAATCGGTGGTTTGTTGCTGGTGATTACCAGTTTCTAAATTTTCATCAAATTTCTGACACAAATAATTCAAGGTAGTTTGTTCCTCCTCCTTTTGATCATCATCACATCCCGAATCTTCCATATCCAACAGCAAGTCCGTCGGATGATGGCAATCTGTGCATTGGCATGCCAACTCTTCATTACCGCTTAGACTTTCACGCCTCGAAGCAGGATGTCTGGCGGCTGCGGCCTGTAGTAGCTGATGGTGGTAGTCCATAATGTCGTCGTCGCTGCTGTCACGTTGCAGCAATTGTTGCGGCGTGCAGGTGCAACCGTTGCTTAGGGAATGTGTGCTGGATGTATTGCTGATTAGGGATGAATTGCTGTCGGAGCTATCACGTCTTTGTTGTTGCTGTTGCTGCTGATAATTGTGTTGTTGCTGTTGCAACAGAATGGCAATTTCTTTGTGGGTTTGTTCGGCGAGGTTTAATTCTTTGCTTAGCAATGAGGCGGTATTCATTATAGAGGTGGTGCTTGTGGTATTTGTTGCTGCCAGCCTCGTTGACTTGGCGGCTGGTACTGCTGTTGTTGCTGCTGCTCCTGATGATCTATTAATGTTGCTGGTTTCTTGTTGATTTCTGTCATTTTGGTTTGATTTATCACATATTTGGCTGTTTGTCTCCTCTTTCACACTACTACTGTCTTCCTGCTTAACGTCCTGCTGCTGGTGGTGGTGTTGTTGTTGTTGTTGCTGTTGGCTTTGTTGCTGTTGCTCCTTCTGCTTCAATTCTCGCGCGTAACGTATTTTCTTCCACGGACACTGCTGAGGTTCATAGGGCATTGCGTCTTGAGATTCCGCTGGCATTTCGCCGCCTTCTTCACGGTCATCATCAGCGTTGCCAGTTTCCTTTTCAATTTTATGGGGCGGTTGCTGCTGCGGTTGTTCCTGATTAATGTTTTTAAGGTTTTGTGTGGCTGGCTGTTGCGTTGTACTAAAATTGTGATTAGAGATTTGTAATGTCTTTATAATGTTGCTATTATCACTTGAACTTGTTGTTGTGGCTGCAACAGTTGTTGGCGTTGCCGGTGTTGCGGTTGCCGCTCCGTAGTTTGCTTGGGAGGGTAATACTACTAAATGTTGCTTTAAGGAGTTTAAAAGGTTGGGCGTTGATGTTGCTGTTAATGAGCAGGAAGAGGATGTGTTGTTATTGCTGATGGCTGAGGCGACGGCGGAGGAGTTGTTTGAGTTTGTTTTCAGTCTTTTTGGTTGTGCCAATTGTTGAGCCAACTTTTGCTGTTGCTGCTGCTGGTGTTGCAATTCTTGAGGTTTTTGCTGTTGCACATAAATGATTTGTTGCTGTTGCGGCGGCTGCTGCTGCTGCTGTAATTGAGGTATTACAATTTGCATTTGTTGCTGATGCTTTTGCCCAGGACTAGTTGCATTTTGTGTCATTTTCTGTTGCATTATGGGTGAGACAGAGCAGGCGGAGTTGGGGGAGTTACTCTTGGCGGTCTTGGTTATCGGTGCCGATTCCAGCAATTTCACCAAGGAAGCATGTTGCTTCTTCAGCTGTTGACTTTTGTTCGTTGTCAATTTCGTTGGCGGCGGCAGTACCGGAGCTGTCACATGCAGTATTTGTGACGCTGCAGCAGCCATTTGATATTGCTGAATTTGACTGTTGGCATCATGGCCGCCACTGGCGTTAGCGGATAAAGCAGCTGGTGTGGTCAACACAACAATTGTTGTCATTTGCTGTTGCGGCTGCAGGCCATTGTGATTTGCTATTGCTTGGGCCGCATTTGAACCTGTGGTAATGAAATGGGCGGGCAAGGTACGAACTTCCACCTGCTGTTGCTGCTGTTGATTAAGCGGGAAATGTTGCTGAGTTAGCGTTTGATGCTGCGGATGCGTTTGATGCTGTGTGTGATGTAGGTGGTGATGGTGATGTGGATGATGATGATGTTCGCTGATAGCCACCGCTGAGGTGTTCAACTCCTGCATAGCACACACCATTTTGTTCGATCCCAAGCGATTTTGTTAAATTTTAAAGAAATGGATTTTTTTCTTTTAAATTCAAATTTGGTTTAAATGACACTTTGTTTGAATTAGAAAACCTTGATTTTCTATCTCTATTCTTTCACTAAAATTTGCTAATAAGGAACATTTTTGTTTTGTAATTTGTTGTTAGACTTCTGCTTTCAGCTGCGCGCCAAAAAATTTTCATTTATTATTTTTTACTAGATATTTAACTAAGACGAGACGACGACGACAACACTGCTGAAAATCCCCCTTTAAAAGGGTTTTCGCTTTTTTCTTCAACTGTCTTATGCTTTCTGCTTTTTTGTCAACAAATTTTTTGCTTCTCTTCTTTTGTATAACTTAGAAAACGCGCAAAAACTTTCCGTTCATGTGTTTCGGAAAACGACGCGTTTGAATTTCTGTTTTGTTGGCGGTTTTCTTCTTTCTTTTGAAAAGAAAAGAAAAATACAACACTCGCTCGAAAACACGTCCGTTACGTTTGACACACAATTTGCGAATGATTGTAGAGTTTTACGACTCGTCACAGTATACGGTTAACGTCGTGTTCTGCTACGAAATCATTGTACATTCGTTGATTAACAGAAACACTCAAAATAGTGCAAGACTGAAATAAACTCAATTCTCAGAGCTCTACTATGACTATGCCTCTTTTCTGGTGTTGACTGAATGGGACCTGCGAAAAACACGTGAGTATGCCTATAGTTTTTCGTTTTGTTTCGTTTAATATGCTCCATCACGGAGCAGGGGGGACCGCAGTGGAGTGTTAAACTCTCCCCATTTAGCGTTGACGCTCAGCTGCTCTCGCTCTCTCACTCATTATTTCTCGCTGAGAGTGTTCACTTTTATCTTTGTGGTAGCAGTCTGCCAGCCAGCACTCTTTGTATAAAGTTTACAGTGCAGCAGCATTTTGATTTTGCATATGCACTTTTGTGAGACTGCTCGCTTGCTGGTTTGGGTTTGTGTGTGTTCTGTGGGCAACTTTAAAGTGTTTGTTAAGGGGGGAGTGCTAGGGTTCTTCTTGTGCAGCTACGGCCGCTATTGGTGTGCTTTGTGCCTGCCAGTAGCCAGCTGAGTTGAGCTAAACAGTCGTCAACCTCGCGCTACATTGCATTTTTTTTCTAATTTGTGGGCTAACAGAGGACATTCACATTTTGCAAAGGCAAAAAGAACTCGCAGAGTATGAGCGCAAAAAAACTAACACAGAGTCTAAATTGTGTTATCAGTTGACAATTACAAAAAATTTCAAAAACAAAATTGTACTAATAAATAAGTTTTGGAAAAAAGAAAGATATTTTCCGAAATTCGGAAAGAATTCGGTTTATTCAAATGGATTTGTGCATATTATGTATATTTCAATAAGACGTAATTTTATAAAAAAATATGCAAATTAATTTTTAAGAATTAAATATCGTATTCATAATCGATTGCAAATAAAATTTGCATTGTAAATATGTTCTTCCATCAACAAGTTGTTCTGAACATGGTGCTCTTACTTTACTACATTTAACTACTAAAAATTACTATTTTAAATATTAAATCTTTTTTTATTTATTTAGACAATATGCAACCGTTTCAAGTTGCATTACCACAGTTAAGTGCCGAAGGAATTTGGCTGATTCGAGTTATTTGTTCCCGAGCTGTAGCTTGAATTTGCGATAGCTCACTTCCTTCTCTAATTTTTATTGAAGAATAGACCATTGTGTCACTTTTGGGAGATTGGCTAAGCTTCGAATTTCTGTAAACATAAGTTATTCACTTACTATCATGATTGACCATGATACGATGGTTAGCACATCCGAATGTCGTTCACATGATAGTGGGTTCGAATCCCGATACAGTCATTTTCTATCTTTTTGCAATCAATAAGACAATACCTCGATGTATTGACTAGTATTGGAAAGTTTGATAAAATCTTCTCAAACTGACATTCGGAATTGTTATTAACCAGTAGTCTTATTTATAGAGTCAGAATGGATGCAAGCTCACTGAGCGAGAATCTCTCCCACAGCGAATTCGTTTTCCTTCTCATCGTCCTTTCAGTGGACTTATTGAACTAGACAATACACAGAAGAGATCGCCATCATCGATGGCAGTTTACAGTTTGAGACACTATTGAAACCAGGTAGTGCCTGTAGCACAAGTTTGAAATAAATATAATTTTCTATTTTCATATAAAAATATTTTTTTTTAAGTTTTTAAATAGTTCATATAGTTTAATTAAAATGCAATTTACATAATCTCCCTATTTTGCACGTTTTGTTTTGCTTTATTACACATCGGAAATTCCAGAAATTTCTTTGGTCTTCCCCCACCAAAATTTCTTTTGCTGTTTTATTAATATTAATGCATAACAATGCTACTCTGACTGCCTGCATGCACTCCATTCCCCCCCTTCATCAACACACTCACACCACCATACATACATACGTAACATTTCTTACACATTACACCTCCGATTGAGGTACCCTTTGCATTGCCCACAAGAGACTGACTTCCATGGTGTACAAACTCTCCATATCATTAATAATCATTCAAAAACAAAAAGACAAACATATATATGTATATTGAATTGTGCTAAAACAAAAACAATATAAAAACACACAGCATAAGAAAACAAAAACTTCAACGTAATATGACGAAGACGTATGTGTATTGTATTTTAATATGGTTTATTGGGGACTGTGACGACTAAAGCACAACACTCAC
>JAHXMU010000092.1:434348-448294 GCA_019455685.1 Philornis downsi | reverse complement strand
ACCATATTAAGCTTAGGTTCAACTTACATACGTACACACGCATGCATGCATGCCTATATCCGAGTGGTACATGTTCATATGTACGAGTCAACAAAACGACAAATATATGTGCAAATGAATGAGGGGCGAACGAGCGAGCCAGTGAGCGAACGAATGAACGAACGTCGTCGACAACGACTGATTGTTTAGTTCATCGAACTCACCATTGTCGTGACCCACATTTCGGTCAAAAACCTCGAAATATGGAGCTCTTTTTTGTGTGTTGTGTTGTGGTTGTCGTTCGCAGCATTGTGTGTGTACGTTTGCAACAGCAATGACGACAACAACAACAACACTACTGCACAGTGTTCAGAGCCTAACAAACCACTCACCGCCATCACCATCATCATCTTCAGCACCAGCGCAATTGAGAGGCCAGTAGTCAACTAGCACGCGATATTTACAATATTCATTCACTACAATATTAGGTAGATGAGTGCATTGTAATTTCTTTCTTTCTCTCTTTCTCGCGTACTCTATCTCTTTGGTGGATCCTCTCAATTGCTCTGTATTACTTTAAAGTCTCCACCAAAATATTGGGGGGATTGTTTGATGTCAGTGAGCGAGTGCAATTTTAATAAGAAACGTTAAAGTACGTTCGCATTCGCTCTCTTTTTGAGAGTGTGCCCGTTGAGTAATGTTAGATAAAGTGCATCCATTTTGCACATATTTACGAACGAATCCCATAGCAGGCAGCAAACACAACAAGCCTATCACAATAATGCACATACAATACTTGTGTGTAGAGTTCACTTGAGCTAACAAAAGTTCAACGACCTACAAAGAATTATTTTAATTTTTATTTCAAATCAAAAGAAAAAAAAAAAGAATTTGAAAAAATATAACAAAATTAGATAAAAATAAATATTGTGTGCTTCAAATTCTAGAAAATTTTACATTAGGCGAAACTAATAATTAAAAAAAAAATACATTAAAAATGTATTAGAATTTAGAATTTTAAAATGGGAGAAAACGTCGACAGTAACTCTGAATGTTTTAAACAGCGTATCAGGAGATAATTCAAAAGAAAACATTTTAGTAATGATTAAAAAAAATCTTTTGGAAAAAAGTTTTTGCTAAATGAAAAGTATTGTGAACTTTGATGGATATGATTATACTTCGTATCATTAAGAAGTTTTGTAAACATAATAAATGTTTATAAACATAATTTACGTTTTTGAAATTATATATGTGTATTATATAAATATAGATATTAATTAAAATTATATAATTAAAATATATATGTATATATATGTATATATATATATGTGTATATATAGATATGTATGTATGTATATATACCAATATTCACCGTTCGTTTTGCCAACCGCTACTGTTTCCTTCTCCACCATTTGTCAGAAATGTTTCATGCTTCTGCTTCGAAAACCCATACAAATTACTTAGATGAATAAAAATGTTTTAAATCTTTTTTTTTATTTCGTCCAGCATACATATTTGTTGGAAGACAACTTGCGTGCCATCTATAGCGCATTAACTAAAGCATACTAAGATCCTTTCACTATAAGGAGATAACAGTTGAATGAAGGGAAAGAGAAACAAGGCTAAAGTGTTGTAAGGAAACTAAATAACAACAAAAATTACGCTTCTTTTTGTATCTGCGTAATTAACTTGATGTCATATTCTCGAGCAACGGCAAAAGCAGTTCAGCAGAGAAGTTTATAGTTTATCTATAGTGCAAGTATTGCACGACCTTTTTATCCTTAGCTTGGCCTAAGTTATTTTAAGCAGATTGACAGTAAAAATGAGAATAGGATGAAACGAAAATTGCTCATTATCGTTAACCTGTTGGCAAAAGTGTTTAAGACTGGTGTCAAATGAGCAATGAGCTCGATTCGACAGAAAATATTTGAATTTAAAATCCCATCGCAGTTGATATTAAATTATACTGCTCGACACAAATTCTTAGAATAAACGAAAATGTCGCTGACCCATTTTGCACGAGGCTTTAGGCAGGTGGATAATGTATCGTCCGGTCTTTTAACATACCCATGGGGTAGCTCAAGAGGGGTTTCTTTCCGCAATAATTATTTCAAGCACATACGATATTTGCGCATGTTGATTATACCGGCATTGCGAAATGCCATGTAGTCTTCTCAAACATTAAAATCGACTCGAGGTATATGACAAATATACCTCATTTGTTTCTGTTTCTCACTGAAACTATGAAAGTAGAAAACCCCAGAGAGCACACAAGCTCCGATATTTATTTCTCTCATTTAGTCTCGTTTTGAACTACTTCTGGATGTAATAATTTGTTGATGTTTCTTAAAAACATTTCAAAACAAGTGTTCTACATACGAGCATGTGAACTATTGATAAGTAGCCTTTAAAGGCTGGTTAAGCGGATCTAGATGTTGTTGCCCAAAGCCATGCACTCATTATATCTGAAAATCGTGTTAATTTCCATGGTGATCTCGTTCATAAAAACAGCAGGTTGCTCGGCCCTCTTATTCTGTCAATAATTATAATATTGGTACGAAATCGATCTTCAATCTTCATCTAATCGACTGGCATATGGTCATAAAATTAGGTACTTAGTTTCACTCTCTGGCAATACTGGCAGAGGGCACAGTGATTATTATTCAAAGAAGTCGTTGCTCAGCGACGTCAATCGTTCAACAGCTTTTAGCGCGAAATATGTATTCTCACTACTGCTCTGGGTCAGTGAATTTTCGTAAATCGTGAAGAAAATGTGAACTTATTCTTATTTTTGTAAAACACGTACCGAAAAGTTGTAAGGTTTTTACATTTTTAACACTCCGTACTGTTTGTTTATGGTGCTAGATGGTAAAATCTGCTGGTTGTGTCCCAAAATCGTGAGGAAAATGTTTATGAAAACGGAAGAGCAGCCATCTATTAGCGCTTTTCGTAACATGATCGTTTGATGGTCAGGGCCAATATGATGGTAAACGAAGTCTCAGTCAGTGGCTGATAATGAACAAATTATAAGCTTTTGTTCATTATTTATAAAGATGGTTTCGAGAGAAAGAATATTAAAGTAGTGGAAATTTTGAAAAAAAAATTCTTAATAGAAAATCTATCGTTCGTAAATGTCGAAAACTATTGGCAACGAGTCACTTTTCAAAGAACCGATAACTTCTTTCTGTTTTAATATAATGCAGGAAAATGTTTGGCAGGGTATTTGGGCATTAAATACAGTTGATTGACGTTAAGTTCTGCACTCTTCGCCTTTAATCTCCATTAACTAAGAAGTAGAAATAGCTTCCTGTTCAAATTTTGTTTTGGGGATATCCCAATATGAAAGCAATAAAGTGTTGTAACATTTGTGACCCCTGTATCTCTTCAGGGAGAGAATAACTATTTAGAGATCTCCTTTAAACTAACTCATTCGTGCCTTCAATGTAATAGAGAAAATATTCATTTGCTCATGTTTTGTGCTCAAAGAGCATGGAGAACTTGTGGCGCAAATAATATGCGAATACGATTATATGCCATATACATATATACACGTGAGTTTCGGGTAGGTCCGGTTTCGAGCCCAGAACTCTCCACATTTTATTCCCCCTCAAACAAGAAATGAGAACATCGTTGGTTCAAAATTTCTTTTGAGAAAATCGTACTAAGGAAACAATACAACTAATAGAAAATCGATCAACAGTCCTCTCTATATAATTATTTAAAGACAAGATACAAATTTGAAATTATGCCTTAAAAGAAGTCGTTTTTAACCCCAATGTAATGGAAAAAAATACTCATTTGTTCATATTCTAAGCAAAGAGAACTCAATAAGAAATCTACAATATATTTGTTAATTGAGGCATACATTTTTACTTATGGGCAGGTCTAAATTTGTTTCCAATTACTTAAAAGAAAATAATCCTCAACAATTTGGGGAAAATAATCATTTGTTCATATTTTTTCTTCTTCTTTTATTTGGTATATTTTGGAGGTATGAAGAGAACAGAAATCATATGCTATTTCCAACATTTATACCTATTCCTCTGCCTTGAGAATAATATAATTTTATTCATAAATCTTAACATGCCATCGCAATAAGAAATCTTGTTTCATTTCCTTCAAAAGTTGCAATAACCTTACTTGCACTGTATTTCTTAGAGAATTGTGTTAGAATTCTTTGAACTATAACAATACGCCACTAGAATAATTAGGTTTAATTCAGCATATTTTAAAATACAGACGTATGGAAAGAATAAAAACATCATCCACAAATTCCCAGTTACACCCATTCACACGCTATAAAACATGCCAACCATTTGTTGGGTTCCATAAAAAACCAGACCATAAATCCCCCCCTTCCAAAGTTCCTCTTCAAATCACCAGCTATTTCTATACTCTAAACTAGTCCTCACATTTTAAGCGCCATAACTTCTTTCCGGAACATCCTATGTTATGCCACCTCCCTCCTCTTTTTTTATGCCCCGAACTAGTACACCCTCATTTACGTTTGTGCTACAGAAAAAGTGAAGTGAATGAACTCAGCTAAGCTTTATTTTCTTCTACAGTGTTTTGCTCTTTGTTTTGTAAGTTGCTGCTGCTGCTGCTGCTGTTACTATTGTTGTTGTTATTAATGATGATGGCGATGATGAAGATGATGATGAGTTCAGTAGCTTCAACAACATCAACTGCAAGCAGATGCGACCGAGATTCTCTACAACTGGTTCCTTGGTCTCTTTTTTTGTTTTTGCTGTTGCTCTAAACTCTTTCTGCTCTTTGCTTCGCGCTCTCCATCGACAATCCACATAAAAGTTATAAAAATAAAAGAAAAACGACGCGGCAGCAGCAGCAGCACACAAAAAAAAACATGTTTTCGTAGAAAGTGAGAGCAGAAATTTCACATCATAACCAATATGTAAAGTTGTATACAATGCGAGCGAGAAAACGTTACAGCATCGCCATAATCATTATCGTCATCATTGCTCCAATCAGCTGCAGCAGCATCATCAACATCTGCAGCGTTAGAGCTCCGTTATTAGTACAGCTCTCAAAAGTCTTCAGAGGCGGAGTTGGAGTCATTTCTTATGATTAGATGGACTGAATTTTTTTTTTTGTTTTGTATTTTAAATCACAAATTCCTTTGAATATACAAGAAAATAGTCGTTTGTTTATGCTTTTTCAAATGCTGGTAGGCGATAAAAAGAACAACATCACTCTCCGAGCGGAGAATAAACTTCAAGCGTAAACAGTCGCCACAGGCCAAGTTGGAACCATTTGCTATGATGAAAACAAAATAAACTTTCTTGCATTCCTTAAATGAGATATGGGAGAGTTTCTCACATTCAGTGAGATTACACGCATTTTATTTTAAGATTCATCCCATTTTAATACACATACTTATGTACATACATACTTATACCAGATTTGCCGATGAATCCAAGTGTTTGCTAAACAACTTGAAGTGGCCGCCGCTCAAAAAATTATAGGTAGCAGCAGGCGAAATTGAACCCGGGATCATGCTACCGATAGTTGCCTGTATTAACCATCGAGCCACGGTCGGTGAAATATACATATATGTAACTTATCTAGTTTCAGACTAAATTATAGAGCTTTATTAAATCGAAAAATATGATTCCTGTTTTTTGAAAATGTAGAAAAAGAAAACGTAGAAATATTTCTCTTTCGATATTTCGCTTCCCTGTCAGTAAAGAAAGGTATTGATAAATCGACCAACTTAAAACTTTAAGTGAACTTTGTGAATATTTTGAAAAAATAGTCATTTATTCGTGTAGTTTTTTCTTAAAAACTAACAAAATTTTTATTTTGGATTATGATCGCATCTTTACTGCTATATTTAAACCCAGACAAATTAGATGATATTCGCTTGTCCTGCAAATATTTTCTACGTCTCTGCGTTTTTCTGTTACTAACTTTTTGGACATAGTTGGAAAATAGTTGTTTATACTGTCTTCATAAAAATTGACAAAATTTTGATTTCAACATGTTATCGGACAGTTCATTTCTACATGTACCAAATAACTTTCCTTGCATCCTATGACTGAGACATGGGAGAGCTTCTCACATATAGTGAGCTTACACGCATTTTATTTTTAGAACCACTCAACGGGATCTACAGTTTAACGACAATTCCGAACGTCACGTTTTGATAAGCATTTATTAAACTTGTCGATTAATCGGCAACTCCAAGTGTTTGTCAGACACACCTAAGTGACCGCCGCTCAAAGAATGATAAATGTCTGTGTGCGGAGTTAGACCTGAGCCGCGTGTATTAATTATCACTCCACGGTCTACATGGAGATTGTATTAGATTAGAAAATATTTGTTTTACCCGCCCTCAAAATGCCTTCTACGTCTCTGTTCTTTCCTGTTATTCTATGCGATTCTGAATTCTGGCCTCGTCATGAGTTGCATGGCAGGCAGGCAGGCAGCTTGCGCAACGACTAGAATTTGTGCCTACTTTGCTGGCTAGATAACCCACTCAAACAAACTCTCCAATAGAAATGCAACTGCACAATTGGCATAAACTTTCTCTCTCAAACTCAGCGACCAAAATAAGCAGCAAAAGAATAAACAAAATGCTAGCGAATCCAATGCAAACACACATACACACACATACGAGTACATACAGCGAGCGCAAATGGCCATGGGAGAGACAGAAGCAGCGGCCAACAACATCGTCATCATCGTCGTTATTATAATGAAATGATGACGATGATGACGTTCATGATGAAGATGACGTTTGTGTGTTATAACCGCAGAAAGGTAAATGAACTCGAGGTTATTGTCTACTATCGAAGCTCTTGCCTGGCACGCTATGACGTCAATTGCAAAGGGGGCCAACGGGCGCAGGAGGATGGCCTGAGTTCCACGAAACAGAAGGTTGGCTGCATAATTGGTGGCACGTTGGGTTGCTTGGTTGGATGGCTAGCAGGCTGACTGAGTGACTGACTGACTGGCTGATGGTGGTGGTGGCCATGCGTACGAGACTAAAAACAGGCAGTGCTTTCATGCACTAGCTACAGCCTGGCCAGCGTTAAAAATTGAATTGCCATGAAGGAGATGAGGCGCTGCTACTGGTGGGGTGCAAAAGATGAAGTTTTTAAATAACTTTACAAGATGACACTCTCGTTTTTGTTTTTGTAATACTACTCAATACTCCCAGTGGCCCATGGTGCGTAACGCACGCATTCGAAAACAGGAAGCTCGAGAGACACAATTTACCTAGAGGTAATTACCTAGTAGCCTCAAATGTGTTTGCATAAGCGAGAAGTGCGGTTAATCCTGACATAAACATTTCCTACACCCTGCCAACATAGTCCTTTGTACACTCCGGTGTGTTGGCTCATAGGTCAACGAACTTTAACCTAAATTTGAGAGTGTAACTTTAGCCTCACCCCCTTGCCAATGATTCCCAGGCCAATGGTTCGGTAGCCACTGTAATACGAGTATATTCATTAACTGACTTTGGCGTGTTTATTAAGGGAAAATGTTAACCAATATCAATGTTGATTTATGAAAATGTAATACTTCAAAAGCCTTCCATTAACCCTAAAGTAATAAAGTCAATCATTAGCCGCCATTTGTTTATGCCACCACCATGAGCACAATCACAAGGTTTTCCTCACGACTTCGGGGAGTGTTTTGCCGTTCGGTTGAAACCTGTAATTGAAATGTCAACATTTACTGAGGTATGAATGAAGGCTTTTAATGGGTTGGCCGCTTATAATGTTATTGGCCTTTTTCGTCAACCGCCAACGTTGGCGCAAACAAATCGCCTGATAATTCTCTGGGCTGGCTGATTATCAGAAAAAGAAAACAGCGAAATAAAGAAGTCATTACAGTTACCCAGCCACCTATTAAAATATATTTTGTGAAAATGTCAAACATATTCATAACCTCGATATACATTTTTATTTTCTTGAAACGGAAATGATTTCCCATTTATTTTGGGTTTGCCAATGATGAGTGCCCAACAGCTGCTATTCCCAATAGCTGTCTCCAAGTATCCATCCTTCTTTCCATTCATCCATCCGCCCGCTCATACACAACATTTGTCTTTTCTCAAACATTTTTCAAAAAAAATTTACTCTCTTTTTTTTCCTTGTTGCATGTTTTTATAGGGAAATTTTGTATTTGCTTTTATATTTTTATTTTACACAATTTCTGCCTGCCTGCTCTTTCAGCTCTGCGTTTTGTTTTCCTTTTGTGTTTGCGTTTTTTTTTATTGTTGTTGTTGTTTTATTGTGACTTGTGCTGCAAATGAGGACACTAAACTTGGGTAACCTCGTTGAATGAGTTGAAGTACTTGGATACCGTAAAAGGAAGGCAAAATGTTGAACTAAAGGGATACGCGAAAGAGCTGTCAACAGAGGGAACTTGTGAATGACCGAAGTACTGTGGAAACTCTAACGTTATAGTAGATAAAGCTAAGATTCTCTGAGAACAAAAATTCAAATTCAAATGGGCAAAACTATGCATGTAAAACAACAGTGCGTTACCTAATATTTCATGGTAGAGGCTGGCTATATTTCCCAAGCGTTCCTTTGAGGCTGCTTTACAATTTATTAAACCCAACCAAATCCTTTCCCACAGGCAAGCCTGCATACATTCATGTAAAATCTCCTGAAATCTCGAGGTGGAAAAATGGAATAAGGAAAAAGATGGAATGGTGAAAAATGGAAACAGTTAAAGTTTAATAAAGCATAAGTGAGAAATTGGTTCTATATGAACATTTAAATAGCTGTGAAACAATATTATTTTTCCAATAAAATAGATCAGCGCAGTTAATCCACTAAAACGTGAATATAGATTGACTAAGAATTCTAGAGAAACTACTTGCCGAACAGATGTGTTAACAACCTCTTCAAGTACATCTTATAAATAATGTTACTCCATTGTGATCACTACAAACGTTAATATAGGATGACTGAGGACTTTTTCAACATCTCCAGGCTCGATAGAGATTTCGGCAGCCTCTAAAGGTAAAGCATTTACAACATTTACGACGATTTCTTTTAGAATTCTGGGGCAAGTTGAACGATTGTCGATTTTCAGATGTTCATCTCCTTTTGAGATTCAAACTTAGCAAATCACATCCATTTCGTACCTAACCGCTAAATCAACATATTTGGAATTCTTGGAACAATTATTTACAGATTTGGACCTAGATTTCAATTTTCTCAAGGTATTACTGTTTTCAGATTCAGATCCATCTTCAGTTTTTATTTCAAGACAAGAGATGGCCACGAAAGTTCAGAGCTGAGAACTGCAGTCTGCTCAAACCGATATGTACGCATGGTTTGCCCCTAATGATTCCTTTAAGTATTACGTGTAAGCAAATATGATTTCGTTTGAGAAAGATGTTCAAGCAAAAACTTGCTGCCCACTGAAATCTTAGAATTCATTGAAGACGGTCAAATTTAGAAAGAAATTAGATGTTAAAGCTTCTCTCAAAAGCTATCGAAATCATTTCAGTTCAGAAATTTTCGAAATCACTTCAAAGAATTCTTAATTCCATCATCTCCCCATCATCAATTGGAGAGATTTTGGAGAGCATTTTTCTAAGCTTGCCGGTATATGATGAAATCGAAACTGTCTTTTGTTTCTAGTTAGTCTTTTGTTCTCTATGCTGATTCTTATCGGTCTTTATCTTTAGATTTTATTGATCAATCAATCACAATTGATTACTCTTCGGCAAACATCAACATAGATTTCAACTAACTTAGAATTGTTATTTGTTCATTTGTTTTATAAAATGTTATTTAAATAGGTTAAAGAATACAAATTAAAATGAGAAGATCATTTCCAATCCGAAAGTATGAACTTGGAAGTATAAAACTTTACTATTTTTATTTAACAAAGTTTGGGTTTGCATTTGAAACAACGAATGAAAAACTTGGCATGGACATTATGCAAATTCATACAACCGAACGTGGAAAGTATAAATCTGATGCAGAAAATCGAAAACAAAATCGAAATATAACAAGATTTGATGTAAAACATTCCAGTTCCCGGGACAACAAAGATTCTGGTATATGTAGGTTGTAAGTTGTATTATCTTTATTACATTGTCTAAAGTTTTGCAGTACTCGTATTTAAAATCTTCTTAATTCCATACAACAAAATTTTTGGACTTGGATTTGAGGTGAAAATTGTTGTTGGAATTTTTTTTTTTGCTG
Source organism: Philornis downsi (assembly GCA_019455685.1). Lineage (NCBI taxonomy): Eukaryota > Metazoa > Arthropoda > Insecta > Diptera > Muscidae > Philornis > Philornis downsi. Next base: position 438,119 of record JAHXMU010000092.1, on the reverse strand, counting down.
AATTACAATACTACATAATTGTTTCACAAATGAAACTTTTCGAGGAGTTGTGTTTTAGTTTCTAAAAAACTGGCGAAAGTCTGCTTGGTTCCTTATTCTACGCTGCAGCTTTTCATTCTCAAAACATATAACATGATGATGCGTCTGTATGTTCTTCATGGTCTCTTATACCGTTTTACTGATTGCTTTAATATTTTGTGAAAGTTTTGCAGACACATCAGCCTTTATTTCTAGAGTAGTACTGTCAGTGTACTATAGATGCCGTACAAGACCTATGAACAACCAAATGGTTACTCTTTACGTAAAAATAATTCTACAAACGAAAATTTCTAATTTGATTAAAAACACAAAAATCAATGTGATTCCTGATTCCTCTTTCTATGTGACCTCCCATTCTCAAGCCATATACAAATAAACGTATATCTTTCTTGTGTCATAATTGCTGACATGTCTGTAATTGTTTCTAAAGAAATGCAATAAGTGTATGATAGGTGGCGCCCGAGCACTTCATAGCATTTTCTTAACGAAAATGTCCTAAATAATTATTAATATTTTGTCGATTATTCTAATCCTACAACAGATTTTTGTTTATCTGTGTAGAATTGTTTCTAGAGAAGTTTAAATAATTTACATGATTTAAAACCATTTACGTTTCGCATAATAAAATTTGAAGGATGGCAAATAAACCTATTACAGAAGATCTAAAATATATCAGTTTCAGATATTAGAGTTTGAGGTTTTAATCGATACATCGCGTATTCTGATATAAGTACATAAAGCTTCTAAGTTTTGATTATGCTAATTTTATATAAATTGTTTAAGATTTTCAATGATTTAAAATCTTTTACGTTTCGCATAATAAAATTTGGAGGACGGCACACAAACCTATTATAGAAAATCTCAAGTATTCCGGTTTTAGATATTGAAGTTTAAGGTTTTCCTCAAAACATCACGGACTCTGGCATAAGTTTCTAAGTTTTGATTATGTTCATTTTGCGTAAATCGTTTAAGATTTTCCAAGATGTACTACCTTTTAGGTTTTTTATAACAACATTTGGAGGATGGCAAATGAATATATTACAGAAAATTGAAAAAATATTCAAGATATCAGATCAGACATTTAGTAGTCAGACATTAAAATCTGACGGTTCTCCCGGCAAATTACAGACTATTTTGTGTAGAGCTTGGACGTTCTCATCATGTTCATTTCGAGGAAAATGTTCAGATTTTGTTTCAATTTTTGTATACCAAAATTTGCTATTACATTCGACACTCTGAAACTGTAATTACACTCTTTACCACTGATCATTATCCTTCGTCCTTATTAGCTGCAGCAAGTGTGTTGCGTGTGGTATTTCCACTTCCGAGATTTTCGCACGAATACAAATCTTTCTTGCTAGGAAAGTTTTAAACTCTCTCTCTCTCTCATTCTGTCACACTTACTCTCTCCCCAGGTAGTTTAACTATTAGCAACCCCTGTTACCAACACTACTTTTTACCACCCAGCCACCCCAAAACGCATCAGCCACACACACGCTTCATGTTGAGAGACCCTTCGTTTCGGTGTCATGTAAGTTCAATGTGCTAAATTTCAGCGATGATAGAGTTCACTTCAGTTTGATTTGGTTTGGTTTTCTACGTTGCTGCTGCTACATTGCAACTGCTGCTGCTGCCTCGTGAGTTCTGTTGTGTTGTCGTTTTTTGTTTTTTGCATGCTACCAGGGGTTGTTGCTTGCTTTGACCGAGTTTACGTTCAATGACCGACCGCTTCACTAAATAACAGAAGGCTGCAACGAAGGAAAGCAGCACAAGCTGCAACCGCTTGATGCAGCAGCAGCAGCAGCAAGAGTTGAGGCAGCCACAACAGTGGAAGTATCGCAGATTGCTGAACGTAATAACATTATAATGATGGGCTGACTGGCTGGGCCACAGTTGCTTCAGTTTGCACATTCTGCGATGGGTACGAAGAAGCAGCAACATCAGCGACAGCATTAGCAGCAGTTGCTAAGAGCTCACCCAAGCAATGATGATGATAGCTTCGTTTTGCTTAGGTTGGTTTAGTTGAGTGAGAGGTTTATTTTTGTGGGTGATTTTCAAAGAGGGCTCGGATGTGAGAGGGCTTGAAAGACAACATGACTATGTAACCTTAAAAATGGCAACTGTAACACAAACATCACACACACAAACACACACTCACACAGGCTTGTGCACAGCAAGCGGGGTTACTAGATTTTTGAACCGAAACAACAGAAAAGTGTCAGTGAACTTTCGACACGACATAAACGACATTTTGGTCAAAGACGTTTTGAGGAAAAGGATAATGCCAGCTAGGGAAAAGTTCTGCTACAACTTGATAACTTTTACTTATTGACACCACAGCAAGCCAGGATATTGAAGACAATTTTTGACGGTGGGTGGTGATTCGCTGTGGATGTTGGGGAGTGGCGGAGGGCAAGAAAACATCCCTGTTCGTTTCTTTACTGTTGAAAATTCAAATTCAATCATGTGATATAACCAGAAAATGCAAATTTTTTGCCAGTCGTTGTCTTGCTTTTAAATTCAAATCAAGTTTTCAAAATGAAGTGTATCTATTTGAATCGTAAAGCAGCAACAAATTGTAACAAAGTCAACTGCCTCAAGAGTTTAATGAACTCTATGCTACACTAAAGCGATTTCTGAGTTTAAGAAGTTGGATGCCAATTTTTTTTTTTTGTTTCAGTTTGTACTCTTAGCATAAGATAAGAAACAAGTTTGTTATGTTTTGTGATATGAGAGAACATGCGTAAGTTTTGTGAGTATGGCTGGCTGGCTGGATGGTTGGATTGGTTGGTTGCTTGGCTTTGACTGGCTTTTCAAAGTGAGACATAGAATGTCTGTCCTTATTTTATTGAAAAGTCCGCCAGCAACACACAAAATGTCCGTATTTCTTGGGTGACGGTCCGGTGGTGTTTGACGTCGTCGCCCCCGTTCTCATCGCACACTTTGGCTAATGTTTGTTTATATTAAACGCGCTTTGGAATTATGTATATTTATGCGTTTGTCTTGTCGTTATGACTCATTGAAAAAATTGTCAAAAGAAACAAAAACCCCCTGCCAATAAAAAAAAAACAACAGAAACACCGTAAAAATTGTTTTAAAATGATTTAAACTGTATACTGAAGTTGTTGAGTGTCTGCCTCTGTTATCTGGAACTCCACATTGTATAGGTAGGTTTATAAATGTATTTATGAATATCAGTACTGTTGCTATTCTCAGACAAACATCGCGAGCTATTAAGCACCTGGTGTTTGTAGTTCTTTTTTTTTCTTTTTTCGTCGATGAAATATTTAGGGCGTTATTGCATAACCACCACAATGAAGGCGATGACGATGACGATGGCGGCGACGACAGTAATGTGTTCCAATTAATACTTGGAAAAAAATGCCATGGCATGAGTCATTAATAATAGGAAAAACAAGGAAACGTTTCGATGCGAAAAATATTAAATATGCATACAATTGATAGCTTGGATTGATATTTTAAGAGATCAATAAGACTAAAGAAAAGTTGTTTATAGGAAACTTTTCTATGAAAAGCTGTCGGGGATAATACGAAAAGTTGTCGGGGACAACAACTTTTCCATAAAAAAATTTTCGGGGACAGCAATTTCTCTATGAAAAGTTATCGCCGGGGACAGCAACGTTTCTATGAAAGCTGTCGGGGACGACAACGTTTATATAAAAAGTTGTCGGGGACAACAACTTTTCTATGAAAAATTGTCGGGGACAACAA
>JAHXMU010000092.1:404819-429227 GCA_019455685.1 Philornis downsi | reverse complement strand
TGTGTGTGTGTGTGTGTGTGTAAGAGCCTTGCCGTGTGTGTGAGAATTGCAATTTATAAAGAAATGCATAAATTTAAGTGGAACCTCAAACGCAAGAACTTCGTCATCGCAATCAACAACAACAACATCATCATCATCATTATCACCGACATCGCCATCGTCATCGCCGTCGTCGTCGTCCCCGTTATCGTCTTCAGTTCTCATTGGGAACGTCGTCATCGTCACAGTCATCATCACCATCACCATCAGCGGCACCATCGCCATCGCCTTCGTCATCGTCACCATTAACCACTTGGTGTATAAGCGAGCGTGGCGCGCCGTGGCATGGCATAACGTGTCGTAAGTGCGTGCGTGCCAATGAGTCCGTATATGCACACATTACGGCCCGTTCATGTAATGCACTTTACACCGAAAACTATGCATAACTCGCTAGTTGAGTAAAATATATGACACATGACAGCACAAGTAGAATTCTAAATAAAAGTTTTACTCAAAAAAGAAAAACACAACAGAACAGAAAAAAAACCATAAATAATAAATTATGGTAACAATTTATAGAATATCTACAAAACTAGAGAGTTCAGACTTTTTTCGAAAGGCGTAACGAGACACACAGTTGCAAAAATACCCTACCCTAAGCCAAAAAATTAGCCACGGACAAAGAGCGCTGAGGGAACTGCAGGAAACTGTGATTTATTGAATAATACAATTAGAGTACTATAGAGGGCGCAAGAAGCATTAACTATAACACAGGTATTTCTAAATGAAATAACTTTTTAATTAAGAAGAAAAAAAAAATTCAGGCAGTTTTATAGGTCTTATACCTAAGTGGATTTTCGATTTAAGACAGAAAGTAGAATTTCAACTCAACTCAACTGATTCCGGTGATTTGCAATCGCACAGTAATAAATCTACTCTACGCCAGGCGAAGGATCATAGAGACGACAAAGTATGATTGTCTTCCAGCATCCAAAACACAAAACAATTTTCCTGAACGACTTTTAGGCACTGAATATAGAATAGCACGAAAATATTAACTTCACAAAATATTTCAATATGTATTAAAAGGTCATCTCTTCCCATTATCCCTTTAACAAATTTTAAAAATCTTTACTTTTCTCAGAGTAATCGTCGATTGCAGGTCTCTAGCTTAGCGCCTTCATTGATGTTCATAAAGCTTAACAAATATATGTAAAAGAATATAGCATTCAGGAAAGTATAGTTTGGATATTGGTTACAAATTTTGAGGGCCTATGTTGTCGGGGAACAGATAGAACTCAGAGAACGCAATACAATTATGTTTCTATACAGTACTATAGACGGCACAAAACCAAAAAAACTTTAAATGCGGCTTACGTATGTATGTATAAGATTCCAATAATAACATAGCATAATATACTAGGGAGCTATTTCAACGATTTAAAGCGAGAGACAGCTATGTCTAAATAAAATTGGCGTTTAGGTAACTCTTATATTAATTATTTTCCACTTATTATACTGTACCAGAGACTATATCCAAATATGAAAGCATCAATCTTCCAATTTTTCATTACTATAGTATGAGCGATAAATAAATCTAAGCATACGCACAGATATTTATTTTTATTCGAATATATTTGTAAAAATCACTATATAGTTCCATGGTTCTATTCCGCCTAAAATATTCAATGTACCGCAAGTCATTGTTTAGACATGCTGAAGTCGTTATTTATAATATTATCATATGTGAACGATAGATGGCGACAGAATGATTGTTATTTACATATGATATCCAGATAATACTGGGTGAGTCGAAATACTAAACAAAGTGCAACGAATTAGATTGGTCGATTTATTTGAGCAGCTCCTACTGGTTGTACTAATTGCCGCTCTTACATTAATTGCAGTTTGCTTATCGTTCATTGCACTACGATGTAAACTAAATTTCGTAAATTTCGTAATTGCATGAACAGGTTTTTCTTCCTCATAAGTTTTCCCGTTTTATATTTTCCTTTAAAGCAGTATAGTATGTGAATGATAGGTGAAGCCTGAGAGATCACAATTGCAGTACAAGCACCGTTAATTGCTCTAAACTAGGGACCATGACAGATATGAAGGCAACAATCTGCTACATGATCCCTTTTTAATACATGATTGCTCTAAGTTTAAGACTACGTCAGGTTGGAATTAGAGAAAAATTATTGCATATTTTTAGGTATTCCTTATACCGTATACGTTCACATACCACTGGCCACAAGTCGTTTCTTACTGGTTACATAGTACAATTATTGAACCATAGACGGCGCATGGCCAATTTTAGCAAATGAGTTCATAAGAGTCATTTTAATTAGACAATAACAATGAAAATCTTCAAGAAAATGATATTTTTCTAATAATGCGCTTTCATCACGCCGTTTCATGTTTTTTTGTTCTTGGAGGCCTAACTGTTGTGACTAAAACTTTGATTCTTTGCTTTATTTTCTATAATTTTTACATTCGCGCTCTAAGGCATTATTACAAACACAATTTAAGAGCTAGTGTTTTGGGTCAATGAACTATTAGATTGTTATTTTGCATTTTTTTCTTGCTCTTTTTGAATTTCAAACAAACAAATAATAAAATACTAAACGAGTCTAAAGTGATATACACTCTTGTATTTTATAGCTAAATTGCAGCTTATATTACAGCGGAGGTGGCGGTAGCGGTGGCAATAGCACTAGCAACTACAACAACAACTGCAACTGCAACTGCAGCGAGTGTAACAATAGCAAAAGAATTGTAAACCAACGACCGCTTGCGACCTACAAGTTTAAAATTGTGTATAAGTAGCACTTCAAAATGTGATAAGCTTTAGACTCCAGCTACCGCCGACACCGACACCGACACTTGAAGTCATTATTTTCAGCCAGCCAACGATCCAAGCGAAGTCTAGCAGTTAGTGAGTTGTTTCTGAATGAGTTGTTTTTTCGCCTTCTTCATTCAGTTACTAAGTGATTATATTCTAGGTAGCAGACCTAGATGGTGAACCTCAACAAAACTTCAAACTTTTCAAACACCATGGTTGAATCTTTCAAGACTTCTGTTGGCATGTCATAATAATGTGTGTTATGGATAGCTCGATGGGCTGTCGGTACGGATGGTAAAATGGTGTTTCATTTCCTTTTTTAATGATATTCGTGACGTTTGTATTTTAAGCGTACGAACGCAAAACAATCGGCAAACACTCAAGACTTCTTATGCGATATATAAATAAAATTCGTTACGTTGTGGCTAAAATATTTTGTTTATTGAGGTAGGTTCATGCGGCTAATGTGATGTGGTGTGATGGCGGCCGCCACATTACGGCGCACGGAGCCATAGCTGCTGCTAACGCTATCTCGTTGACTTGACTTGGATGAATACTTTAGAGCTTTATACACTTCTATGCGTATATTTTCAAAAATATAATATGTAAGCTATTTTAAAAATAAATGTGTTTTTCTCAGCAGCCGGCAAATTTTCCACTGGCCTACAATCGTTATTAGTTCTGTGCAGCTAAATCTGATTGTCGCATTTGGCCAGCTAACCAGCGAACACCTTATCATGGGGACAGCAAGCCGGGAGATTGCCTTCCCTACATTTGCTACCATAACGATGCGGTAATTAAAAGTAATTTTTTTCTTTTTAAATAAAATGAATTTTCGTAAATCGTCATGCATGTTGGTCTAAATTTGCATTTTCATTTTGGCAAATGTTTTATGGCAAAATTTTAGTGACCAGAAAAAAAAAAAAATGTTTTTGTTTTATTTCGATGTCTTTTCCTCTTATGAAAATTGTGTCTATTTAAAGAAACATTTTCGTTTTCCTTTGTAGTTTTAATATTTTTTAATAATTTTCCTAACGAGAGGAAAATTAGGTTAGTGAAACGCTAAAAACTTATTTTAACAGGCCAAACATGTAAAACTTTAGCAGCAATTCCTAGAAATATGACAAAAATATATGGAATACATTGCAAAATTATAGGAGTAATAACAATTTCGGAGAGAAAAATCCTATTTTTCCAAATATTGAAAGTTAGCAAAGAACAACAAAGGAGTTTTATTGATGACTAAATTTATATCATCAGTTTTTAAATTGCTCTGCAGCCTTTCAGTTTTTGTTTGGCGTACACTAATAAAAGAGAAGTCTAAAAAAGAAGTTGCTAAAATGAAATGTTGTTAATATACTTATTTGTCTATTACCGTAATTATTGGATTATTATATTTTCATCACCATATTGTATACTTGTCAGGAAATATCGCAGAATATGCTGCATTTTATCCGTTTTAATGCAGAAATTTAAAATAAAAAATTTTAAATGTGCAAATTGTAAAGTGAAAAGGGATTGCTGTAAGCTATGATGACAGCTGATGAGAGTGTTAAAAAAAGCAAATTCCCTTTCATCCCATAAATGAGACATGGGAGAGCTTCTCACATTCAGTGACCTTACATGCATTCTATTTTCAAACCCACTCAACGCGATCTACAGATTGACGGCGAGATTCCGAACGTCACAGTTTGGGAGGCATTTACAAGACTTGCCGATTAGTCGACTACTCGAAATGTTCGCCAAACACATCGGGGTGACCGAATAAAAATGGGTGGCTGTATGCGGGATTGAACCTGTGATCATACGAACGATAGTCACGTATACTAACCAACGCGTCACTGTCGATCACGATGGAATTGTTATGTTGTCTTATTTATAGCATCATATTAACTGACTACTTCAAAATACGACAAATTCACATAGTTTTCACCCTTCACTTACGCAAAATAAAAAAAAATTAATATCTTGAAGAAATGCAAAGTCTTAGAAAATAAAGTAAAATCCTTTTTAGATCAGATTTTCCAATTTATAGCCTTATTTTATATAAATTATTAACAAAATTTTTAACAAAACACCATCTAGTGCCGGATTAAAAAAATCATCAGAAAATTTCCAAATCAAACCTATCTTTTAAAGATATTTGTCCTCTATGAAACCCGTTTAAAATAAAATTTTTAATATGAGTTTAGAATATTTTATAAATTGATGTCATTTTTACTTTTTTACAAACTTAGGTAATAAAACTTTTAGAATCGGTTTAATAAAGTTGATTTGGTGATTTTTGTTACTTTTATGATGGTTAAACAGGGAAAAAATAAATTTAAGGGAATGCCACGGTATTCAAGCTTTAAAATAAGAATTTCAAAAGTACTTTGCAAAGAACATTTGATAAAAATTGACAGTTAAAGTAAAAAGTTCTGGAGATTGTAATTACTTTTTGTTGTCAATAAGCTATTAAAACGTCTACAACGTCTGCGTCAAGTCAATTACTAGCATCTCTAGTGGATATTATCGAAATTTTGGGATCGATAAAATATTTTTTCTTTCTTAGAGCAAATGACAGTCGACCGCCTCGAAGATATGCCAGCGAAACTGTACAGTGACAACATCAAGCAATGATATTGAGGAACGACATTAAATTTCAAATAACCTAAAATTTAAGGTGCCGTTCAGTAAGCTTAAACTGAACGTGATAAGAAGCTCTCCTCCTCAAAATATTTTATATTTACAACTGCTTTCAAAAAGTCTAAGAATAGAAAAGCGTCTAAGCTCACTTGAATGTGAGAAGCGTCTCTTGCGCAGAAACCATGTGGAAAGCAATGTCTGAAACCGGTCTCGACATTCTTTCAACATGCCATTGCTAAGAAACTTTTAGTTATTGTGGGGAAAAGTGTCGAAAAAGGTATTAAAATATTGCACTAAAATAATTCTTATTTGAAGTTTCCTTCCGTAGCCTCTCTGAAAACAAAAGGGATTACAACAATTACGTTTAAATTGATCATTATTCCAATTTTCTCAATATTAATCAAAGAACTACTTGTCGTCGTATATCTTCAAGATGAAAAACAAATATTTTTCACCTTCATAGGCAAATTTCTTCAGTGATAGAAACAAAGTACGAATCCTGGAGCTTAAAATCTGGAATTCTTTTTGGTTTGAATCCTTCGATTAAGATGTATTTCAAATTACTCATCGTTAGTCACTTGTCGCTGTATACCTTCAAAAGTTGTCTATTCTCAAAGCAGATTTCTTAGAAATGTTAAAAACCAAATTGGAATCCTGTAACATAAAACCTCAAATTCCCTCCTCTGATTTCGATTCTTGATACACTGCTCAAAAATGCTTGGCGTGTTAAAAGAATGTTCCCTTGCACTACATTTTCTTTGGTTCATTCACACACACTTGAGTTTCCACAAAATTTTGCACGAATGTTTTCCACTGCAACTGCTTGCACAATTCTCTAGAAGTTTCGGGTTCTGGTTCAAACATTCTACGCATATTTTAAAACTTGCTAAGAAATGGCGGTCAGACTTTTTACGAAAATCAATCACGTTTTTCCGTCTTTTGTTGCCCAAGTCTTTCAGAGAACTTCTGCAGGGGCCACATTTAGCAAAAGCACGTCGTTGACCAACTAGCTGACTGGCAGGCTGAATTACAGCCGCAGTTACTACTACTACTACTACCACTACTATTTGTAAACATACCATTCATTCACTAAAAGTTCATTAAACTTTACCCAAAAACCAAACTCAAGACCGACCGAATGACGACAACAACGACGGCAACGTCGATGCCGGCGACTGTGACCATATGGCAGAGAAGAAGACAGAAAACCGAAATAAAAACAAAAAAAAACCCTAACCTAACGCACTGCACAAAGAATTGAGTTGAACTAAGCATAGTTGGGCTGAGCTGAGCTTAAACGCATACACATTTTAGAATTGTTGTTGGCAGTGGGTTATTGTTTGGTCTTGGAACCGTGGTGATAACCATGAAGTTTGGAGAATGGTAGCAGCAGCAAACAAAACTGAGGACCGTTAATGTGACGCACTGATGATGGCGGGCCACAGGTTTGGTTGTGGTCGTTAAGCGGGAAACAGAGAGGGAAAGATTGTATTAAGTAAGGCTTTCTAATCGCTTCAACTGACTGAAGAAAAGACTAAACATCACATCAAAGAAATGGTCAAAATATGTTTGGCCAAATTTTTACAGTTACTACAGATTTTGGCCTACACTTGCCTAAGCCGCTTGCCAGTTCTGGGCGCGTATTAAAACCATAAAGTTTGCTAAAAGTTGCTGCAACTAAGGCCACTTTTTTTCGAGTGGCTTAAAGATTTACGACAATGTTACGGACTCAATAAATGCCACATTTACATTGCACTGTTGCCCCAACGATTGTTCTCGAATTCGTTTGTTGTCGTTGCTTTGGCCTAAGCTGGACTTGGAAACACACAACTGTAAATGCAGGCAATAAAAGAAATGTTGCATATATGCATAAGGCAAATGACCGTTTGAGGTTCGGTTCGGCCCGATACGTTTGCTTCTGCATAGATTTCGATACGCATATTTTGATTTTGAAATTCAGCCAATAATCATAAAAGACAACAGCGAGCGAAGAAAGAAGAAAAACGACAACATTTTAGCGTCCTCCATTTACTTCATGGCATAGTAAGAGGACTCACCAAGTGGTATCGACGAACGTTGAAAAATGTGTGGTCAACACACAGCACAGCACAGTATATCTACGCGAAAACGCGACAGCCAGTTAGCCGGCCAAGGAGGAGCAGAAGGAGGCGATTGTATGAGCAGGCATTTCTAATGCTGGCACTATAATAAATGCCGCCACCGCTTATGTTATCGCTTAGCTAGCAGGCATTTGTCGCCATGTGCCACAGTATAGCGTAAGCCAGCGGACTTTTTTTTGTATAAGAGTATGCAACAAACGCCGTTATTTGCTGCATAATAATTACGCAACCAAATAAGTCCATAACAAATGCTTAACGCAATGCAAGACAATAGAAAAAACTTTGCAACTTGAAGCAGTGTAGGATTTTACTAAAGTATTAACCAAAAAAAAAAAAAAAAAAATAGGCATTGAAATATGCCCCATAGCCACCATTATTTTATAACGCCGCCGCTGACGTTGAGATGTTGGCGATTCGTTACAGCGAGTTTGAATAATGCCTACCACTGCTTTCTTATCCCCTCACGTGCTAATTCTGCTGTTACTTAAAATAAACGATTTGGTGACTCATACGATTCAAACTATTTTGTGTTTTTTGATTAGTCAATTGAATCGTGGATGCAAGCAAATTTATTTAAAAAAAAAAAAAAAAAAAATTTAAAATGTAACATAAATTTCGGTATCGTCAATAATTCCAGCAAAATGTTCACATAAATAAAAGAATTTGGCAAATATTCTCTAATACATGACAGTGGCGACATCTGCTGCTAAAGAAAGACAATAAAATGAAGACATCTAAAAACTATCAGGATTTAGAAAACTTTACGCGGCCATGAAAACTAAATAGATGGAAGAATAGGTCCCATAAATAATCAATATCTAACACAGATAATCAAATAAGGATATAAAAGGCGCATCAAGAATAAAGAAACTTTGCACAATCATCAAGATTACCTAACAGAGAAATTAGAACAACATATTACATGTAACATGCCATGGAAGAGATTAGAGAGAACTCCCTATTTAATAGCACAGAGAAAAATTACGGACAGAGGCATGTATCTCTGGAGTGAATTTTGATAAGTCTGAACGTTAACGCCCTCTTTCGCAACATGGAACTTTGATTGTTTGACTTTTTATAATGCCAAATGCTGTTGTGAACGTATTCATATGCTAGTATTTACAATACCAGAGTATATAGAATTATTAACAAAAAAATGTGCAAAATTATCGAAATATTAAAGAAAGAGAGAACATTTTAAGTTGTCGAGCTATCGACAAGTCTAATAATTTGGTACTGAGAACCAAATTTTTTTCCATTAACACAGTTCAGGTCATTGTTTTCTTTTAAGGGATACCTTTTCAACCATTCGTTCTGTATAGAATAATCATAGAATAAATTTCACAATTTAAACCGCAGATGGCGCTGTTGACATTACTCTCATCTATAAGCCTCCTATCCGTTAGTTTCATTAATTTTGGCATAAATTAATTTAATTTTTCTTTTATTTAGTTTAGTTTAATCCTAAATCAGGTGCAGTTTTGAGACCTATAAGTGCTTAAAACTTAGTCCAGTTTCACAATTTCGATGTAATCAAAGCAAAGTATCACAGTTGCGTCTCTTGCGTTCTATGCTGCGTTTTTCAGCTTGGTTTTTTGTTCTATCGCTCGTGTTGTTGTTTTTCGCTATTGCTGCTGCCGTAAGTTTATGAACTTTTTTGAGGTGAATGATTTCTGCGGTAGTTGACTTCATCAACGTACACACAAGTTCTAAGCGACCCCCTGGGGGCTGCTGGTGGAGGCGGAGGTGGCATCATCAGGGTATTTGTATACACCTATGGAGCCTCTGGGGTTTCAGTGAGGTGGCGGCGGGGGCGGCGGCGGCATTCAGTCAGTGTTGATGACTATGGGTTTGCAAATTCTATGAATTTCAAACTAAACGTAATGAATGCAGCTCTTTTATTGTTGTTGTAGTTGTTAGTGTCTTTCTTGTTCTTTGGCGTTTTGTTTGTTTTTTTGTTTTTGTTTTGCTTATAAATGTTTGTATTTGTGCCGTCAAAAATGCAAATTTTGCTGATGGTCTTGTTATTGTTGTTCATTTTGTTTCGGTAAGATTTCAAATTCAATTTGTTCGAAATCTAATTTATTTTTTTTTCGTACATTTTCTGTTCGTCGTTGCCATTCTTTTGTATGCGATCCGATTCGATTCAATTCGATTCGATTGTTGCTATTTGCTATTTGGCATAGAGCAGACTTTGAGGTGTGCAGAAAGTATCATAAGAACCGAAACAATCTGTGTAAATATAAAATTTTTTATTGTTGTTGTTTTCCACTCAGACGCACCCAATTCCAAGAGGTTGCTGGCTGGGTGATGGTGGTGGCAGTCACGTTTTTGTGCAACGTATTAGTACAAATGTTGCACCAACAACAGATCGCGATTGTGGCGGAGAGGCCATCTAGTGAGAGATGTTGACGTCTTGAGGTTATTGAGCAGCAGCACCGGCCGCAGCACAGTATAGCACAGCTCAGACAAGACAGCTAAAGTGTTCAAAGTTATAGTTTAGGTGATTGTACCAGTTAACAAGAAGTTTTTTTTGAAGGCTATCCATTAGTCTTTGCGCCCAAAACACACAAACAACAAACAGACATAAACGCTCATTCAAATCGTATAAAACAAAAACCGAAAAAATAACAAAAATGGAAAACACATTTTGTATACTGTTGCCTATTCATATTGTGCATAATGCATCTATCTGTATTTGAGGCAACTCTTGCCTTCTTGTGTAAGCTTCATGCCACTTTGTGTGGCAGCCTTATACTGAAGGATTTCTGAGGTGTAGCTGCCGCCGAGTGTTTGACACTTTACCTTTCAGTCTGGCGTTTGTATTGTAAGCGACCGACTGAGTTTCTTTGGCTACAATTAGGTTAAAATTGTTTCACATGGCTTGAACACAAAATGACATTCTATTTCAAACTTTAACGTTTAATCTGAAATAAATTGTTATGACAGGCGTTAAAAAGAGGTGTTATTCCAAAGAGATTCACATACATAGACAACCGAGAAACACAAAATTGAGCCAAAAACCACCACGAAAAGGTTCTCAAACTGAACAGTTCTGATGTAAATTTATATTGACATTTTTCTATTAAGTAAAGAGGGCGCTTAGAAAAAGCAAATCGTGAAACGTGAAAATTATTGGATGACAAAAATTGATATTACTACAAATTGAGATACACGAAAATACAAATGTGGAAAGGTCCTTGTATTAGATGAAAATTATATGGCCTTGGTTACACTACATAAATCTTATACAAGCAACATTCAGGGCAGGGATTTACCAACGCTAGGTCTTTCCTTTAATGGAACTTAGCAACTTCTTTGCCAACAAATGCCAAATTTAGGTTTTTTTTAATACAGTTTTACTGGCAGTTAAGAGCTTTCAGCTGAAGTTTCTGTATGCATATGTCAAAATATTAAAAAAAACACACACACACACACATCCCATGAATGAGATCCGGCAGAGCTTCTCACATTCATTTACATGGCTTACACGAATTTTACTTTTAGACTCACCCAACAGGACCAACACTTTAACGACGACATTCGGACGTCTCAGTATGAGAAGCATTTACAAGACTTGTAGATAACGATAGAGGTCCCAAAATTAGCCAACCTGACGTATGGATTTTAGAGAAAAGTGGCAACTCTATAAATCATGTTTTAAGTTTCAAAGCAATACATTGTTTAGAATTTTCATTTGAACCAACAAAAGTAAACGATCTCAGTGAAAATTAGTCATCGTTATGTAATTCAATATTCCCATTTGAAAGGTCTCAGTCCGATCGATATTAGAGCCGAGCTAGAATCTATTCTGGGGAAGTCTGCTCCTTCGTTTGCGACTATAAAATATTGGGTAGTAGGCGATAAATTGAGGTGCCCATACTAAACGCGGTTAAGAAAATCCAGAAAATGGTATTGGTGTGAAGGCGCGAGGTAACTGAAATTATAGGCATTTAAAAAAGTGATATACATCGTATGTTGACCGAAGGTTTGAAGATGAGAAAGCTGTGCGCAAGATGGGTGCCGCGCTTGATTTCAATAGAGTAAAAAACAGCGTTGTGAAGATGTTTCAGTAGAGTTTGGTTGATTTGGCGATAAAGCCGAATTTTTGCTTTGATTTATAATCATGGATGAGATATGGGTCCAACACTTTACATCTGAGACAAATGAACAGTCAAAGCAGTGGACTGGAATGGGAGAATCGTATCCAAAGAAGACGAAGGTGATTACATCTGCAGGCAAGGTCGTGGCGTCTGTTTTTTTTTTTTTTTTTGGGATGCGCTTGACCATCTTCAGAAAAGAAAAAAAAAAAAAACCATCAAGGGCAACCATCAAGGTAATGAAGTTATGGCAAAAGGTCGCATTTGGCGAAGAAGAAAGTTCTGTTTCATCAAGACAATGCCCCAGTTCACACATTCACTATTGCGATGACCAAAATTAATGAATTAAAGTTCGAATTGCTTCATCACGCACTTTCTATTTCCAAATTTCCAATTTCCTATTTCCAAACTTGAAAAAATGATTCGAAGGTAAAAGATTTGCCAACAACAAAGAAATGGAGTCTGCGGTTGATGGCTATTTTAAGGAGTTTGAGAATTCTTACTATAAACAGGGTATAGAAGCTATTAAATATCGCTAAACAAAAGCGTATCGAGCTAAAAAATGTTACGTTGAAAAATAAAGAAAATTTTTACCAACTTTTTTGTGTCTTCTTTGTTAGGTCGGCTACTTTTGGGACCGCTCTCGTATGGGTTAAATTACATACTAGAAAAACCGTCTCTCTCTTGGCTCCAAAACATAAAATGTTCGACTGGTAAGCTTATGCAGAGTTTTCTTGTTTCATAGAGCTTGATAGCATTCTGGTTCAAGTCCGTTCACAATTTTTTAGCCACGTGCGATCAAGGCAATGGCCTCTATAATAATACCTTTGCGTGCTTTCAGGCGTAATATAAATATTTCCTTCCCCAAACATTGCAGACATTTAGTTTGCTTAAGCCTACGGAGAGTATCTCAGGTTAGCGAGTTCATTTCTCTAGGTAATTTACTCTCTATGGTTGCGATGCTGAAGCTAGAACAGAAGCCTTTTGTTATATTCTGCAAGAGTGTTTTAAAACTTGCCATAGATGGCGCTTTGTGAAGAGGGGATAACCTTCGCTTAGTAAAAACCAAACTAGAAATGGGAGATGTTAACTTAAATTTGGTGCGTTGGTAATACAAAATTTGGCACTAGGTATATATTTGTTTGGGGCTATGGGTGTCGTAGTTGTAACTGAGAACATCAATTCCTTTCACAATTTCTAGAATTCTCCACAAAATGCCATTGATCTCTAGATGTTGTAATTAGCATCCATGACACATTCCTCTTGTTTATATAAACTTGTGCATTGCATCATAACTGCTTAAGACAAGTTTGCTATATATTTTTAGCTTCAATTACTTGGATATTTTTTATTAACCCCACTATCTCTCCAAACATATGATTTTCTTAGATTTTTTCTTCTTGTGTGATTATACAATGACGTTGTGAAATTATAGATGATGACGTTTCCTAGGAGAGAAACAAGTTTCTCGCAACTCTAATAAGCGCTGTTATGTATGATGTTATTTTCACACATATGCTCAAGTATCGCCAAAAGAACTAGAAGTGATTACGAGAAGATAAAGAAAAAGTGCTTTAGCTCTTGAAAGAAGTTACGTGTGGCACAATAAACTGGGGAACGGTAGTGGCGACGGTGGTAGCGGCTTCACATTGCAATCAAGTTAAAGAAGCCAATAACCTTATAAATCCACAAGACGAGGATGAGCAAGAGACGCCAACAGGGCGAGAGGGTGGTTTTGCACTAGAATGCTATGAGGAGAGCAAGAGAAAGAGAAGAATGCATGAATGCAGTTCGCTAGTTTCTATGGCAGAGAAGTGAATGAACTTTTGCAAAAGATGGCACAGGCAGGCAGATAAGGTGGGCATAAGTACTCCTGGTACTCGGGCTTGGAAAGGGAATGGACGGCAACCAGGCGGGTTGCCTGGCACGTTGGCTAGCTTGGTTGCATGAGCTAGAGAATATGAGTGAGTATAATGTGTATGTGTGTGTATGTGTATTTGCGTTGCTAGCTAGATAGAACGATGACGTTATTAGACATCTTCCTGTTCTGTTTTCATTTTGGTATCTAAGTTGCCACAAGTGTTTTCCACTCGCTCTTTCTCTGGTGTGCTATATTGCGAGTACTCCTAACCGCTCTCTCGCGCCTCATGCTATGTGCAAAATTGAGTGCAGTTATATATGAGAATTCGTACTACTAGTACTGTTGTTGTTATTACTGCGGTTACGGCAGCCGTTGATTCTCGGCTAGTACGAGTAATACGTACGTAGTAATAATAATAGTCGTTAGTAGTATTCAGCAACAGCAGCCATCACAGCTAGTACATATTATTGCTGTTGTTTGTGGCATGTTCTTGTACAATCTACGCTCGGCCAAAGAGGCGGAGCAGGAGGCACATAACGAAAGTCATTGCACTTTGCCAGCTGCAATTTGCTGTGGCTGTTGCAGAACTACTACGGTACTTTCATTGCTGCCTCGCATCGTCCAGGTCGTTGACATGTAAACACCACACACAAAGTGAAGCAAATTACAACAAAAAAAAACGCGAAACAAGAAAGAAAATAGTTCTGGTTCCCCCCTCTCTCTGCTCCTGATGACCACTCTTTTGTAATGCTGCACTTTAAATGACAGGGAATTTGTCCAAAGCCGAAGAGCAACGACATGTAGTAGTTAAACTTTGAAATTGCAAAAGGGATTTTGAAACTTAAAAATTCTATAAATAATAAAATCGAATTAGATATCAAAGTAAATTGCAATGATAAACAGACAAATCGATGTTAAATAGAGTGAGGGCGCAATAAAACCGAATGAAAATTGATTAACTCCCCCAGGAATGTCATTAAAAAGAGGTAGAATTAGTTAGTTTTTTTTTAAATCATAATAAATTTAAGAAAATTCCATGAAAAAATATAGCAAATACAAAATTAACCAGTTTTTATATTATAATAATTGTTTATTGTCAGCACAGAAATTGCCTTTACGTATTTAAAGTGAAAATACATTGCAAATAAGGCCAAAAGTAATAACAGAATAAAATCTCGTTCGAACAAAAACTGCACAAATTTGTATTAAATTTAATTTTATACATAATTTTACTTACAAAATAAAAAATAATTTAATTATTTTAATTTTTTTTGAATAATTGAATTTAATTTTCACGTTAAAGTCATCATTTATTTAGAGAAAATATCAAAAAAATTCACGAAATTTATAATAACGAGTTTTTACGTTATTAAACTTTTATGCAATATTTGCAATAAACGACGCAAATACATTATTATTGAAGCATTACCTGCATAGAAGACAGCAAATCAAGTAATTTATCTAAAAGCGTAAAATTTCGTTATAGCAGAAATTGTGAAAAGGTATCAAAAAAAAAGCAACAAAAAATTAAAATTAAATTTCAATTTTACCATAAGGAGTAGGAGAACAAAAAATCGAAAAAATTCCACAATAACGGTAAAAGTCGTTATGGAAAAATTATCCATTTAATTTTGAAAATCGATAAGCAAAACGATAAAAGAATATGGAAGATGGACAATTTTGTAGTATAAAAAAAATTACAAGTAATGCGAAATAGTATTCATTAACATATAATATTATAGAACGAAATGATATTATATAACGTAAAGACTCGTTACATTGTTAATTAGAAAAAGCGCTATAAAGTTTTTGCATCAATTATAAAATTAATTCATAAAATTATAAGAATATTATACGAGTATAACGTAAAAACTCTTTCAGTGATAACGAGTTTTTACGTTATCACAAAATTGCACGTTACGTTACATCATACAATTTATTGGTGATTAATAACGGCAAAAGCGTTAATGCCAAGCTAATACGTTGCCCATTATAATTTGATTATATATGTTTTTCTTGAAATTCACTTGTTAATGTTAAATATTGAGTATACTTAAGAAACTTGCTAATATAGAAAAAGTTCGTTATTACTGAAGCTCATTGTATATCGGAATATTTACTTAAAACCTTGAATGTCGTCTTCTGTGTGTAAGGAAAATCATAAAGTTCATAAAATTTAGTAATAATTTCTTCGTTGTTATTAAATAATATCAAATTATTTGCAAATTTTTAGTTTTTTTAAACATGAAAGTTTCTGTTATATTTGACTTGTACATTCCTCAGAAAATAATTACCTGTTCCATTTGAATTCGTTATAAATTAATATTAAAGAAATTTACTGATAACGAACAAATTCGTTATTGCAAAATCTCATCGTTTATTATAATATTTGCCCGTTATGTTACGCGTCGTCTTGAATATGCGAATAACACCAGAAATTTCATTACATTTTGTAATAACGAAAAAATCGTTATTAAAACACAATTCAATTCTTAACAAATTTCACTAAAATTGTTGATGTAAACAATCCAGTTCTTACCAAATTTTAATAAAATTGTTTACGTATTACACAAAAATATTGTTAATTAATACGTTTTCAAACATACATATTTGAGTTTTAAAATTCATGCACAATATTGAATTAAGTTAGGTTCACTGTTACTAAATTCCTCAATTTATCGTAATATTTCCTTAAAGTGCTATACGTTATCTTTCATGTTTGACGAAAACCAGAAAATTTGTAAAATTTCGTTATAACGAAAAAAGTCGTTAATAAAAAAATTTCGTATTTTTGGAAAATTTTAATGAAATTCTTAAATGAAATGTTATACGTTATCTTTCATGCGTGATGAAAACCAGAAAATTTATGAAATTTCGTTATTGAAAAATTTCGTATTTTTTGCAAATTTTAGTGAAATTAATAAATTACATAGAAATATTTTCGAATTATCAAAATTGAACAAATTTTTTTTAACAAACTATAAATAGTTTTGTACAAACATACGATTTTCTGTTAAATAGTTTACTACAGAAATAAGACTTGTTGCTACATAAATTGATTGAAAATTTGAATAATATCTTATTATGGGCGAAAAAATTAACATTAACCAATAATTACCGAAAGACCAGAAACAAGATCAATGACCTATTTGTGAGGTTATGGGGCTTTGACATCAGTAATTTTGTTTTGGGAAAAATTTATCAAGAAAATCGTAGATTAATCGTTACTCTTATTCCGTAAATTGCTAATCCGGCATAGTCAAACGTATCACCATTGACGCTGAGTTGTTAATGAAATTCAACTGACGGTTGAGTTTCATTCGACGCATAATACTGATGGAGGTGACTCACTCACTCACATTTGTCTACGTTTTTCAACGTATCATATCAACATACGTACTGATTAACGCGATGTTTATTCCGCAGAAATTGATGACGAATAAAATATATTGGCACAGCTTTGTTTCTTAAGAAATAACTTCTCTATTATTTGGTCGAGTAACGTCTGTAGGTTGTGATATTAAACTTTTAAAGCTCTTAATTTCTTAAGAACAATATTCAATAAATACTGTTATTTGAAATGATCTGAATTTCATACGGCTATTGCTAGGGCTGGGGGAGAAAGCCCTAGAAATTACTTAATCAAATTAAATATAATCAGTGCCACAAATAAGGTTTGACGAAATATTATCTTGTTAAATTACTCCAATATATTATGAGTTTTCAAATACATCACCAATGACAGATGGAAATTCACAACCATTTCTACATTTCGTTGCCAGGAATTGATTATCGAATTTTAGACCTTCTGCAGCGCTTATATGGACCATAACAACGGCTTCCTGTCACAGCTTAACGAGTACAGTTTTCAAAGTTCAAAAAGTTCCAAAGTTCAAGGCCTCTCGCGAAAATCAAACCAGAAATCTTAACAAATAGGATTTGACGACATTCATATCTAGTTGAATTAAGTATAGACGACATCATTGAAAGCAGTTGAAAGTTGCCGGATTTTCTATATTTCATTGTAAAAAATTGTGAACTGATCTTCATCATCTCTCTACACCACTTATCTCGACAAGATCACTAGCTTTCTCCCGTGCCTTTCCGAGGAAATCAATGCAATATCTGCAATATCACCGAAAACAGATGGAAATCATCAGCCTTTTTCACATTTTATATTCAGAAATTGAAGACTGAACTTTAACCCTTCTATACCGATGTGTCGACAAGATCACTGGTTTCTTTTCGTATTTTCTTCACAGTTCTTCCACAGTTTTCAAAATTCTGTCCAGAAATCTCATCAATAACATTATTGGTCATCTGCTTTCAAGCGTTGTCTATCACTGAAATCATCAGACTTCATCAGAATCATCAGACTTTGTTTACGTTTCATTGTTAGAAATTGGAGACTGAACTTTAACCCTTCTATACCGCTAATGTTGACAAGATCGCCGGCTCTTTCTCGTGGCTTTTCGTCCATAAACTTCAAAATCCCAAGCTTTCCGTGAAAATCTGCCCAAAAATTTCAACAAATAGGTTTTGATAATATTCTTATGCAGTTAAATTAAGCCAATGTTTTCCAGTACAGACAAGATCACTGAGAACACTTGGAAATTATCTGACTCTTCTGAATTTCATAGCTAGAAATTGATTTATATCGACAAGATCACCGGCCTTCTCTCAGAGTTTTCCGACAATAGTCTTTAAAATTCCAAGTCTCCTGTAAAGATTTGCTAAGAAACTATCATCAGATGAGATTTAACGATATTCATATCTAGTTAAATTAAGCCAATGATTCACTAGATTTCAACACAGACAACATACAGGCAAGATCAATAGAAGCCGGCGGACACAAGCAGATTTTTCTAAATTCCATTAATTGAAGACTGAACTTTTATCCTTTTATATGACATATGTGGACAAAACCACAAGCTTGCGCCCAGGATTTTCCGACTGTAGTCTTCAAAATTCCAAGACTTTCGCAAAAATTTGCGTAGATATTTAACGACATTCGCATCTAGTTAAATTAAATCTATTTATTATCAAGTTTCAAGTGCAAACAATATCACTGAAAACCAGTAGAAATCACTTTTCTACATTTCATTGTTAGAAATTGAGGTCTGAACTTTGGCCCTGCTATACAACTTATGTTGACAAGATCACCGGTTTTCTCTTACGTTTTTTTCGATTACAGTTTTAAAAGTTCCACGCCTTCTGTGAAAATCAAGTCGGAAATCTCAACAAATACAATTTCACAACATGAATGTTCAGTCAATTTCAAGTATAGACAAGATCACCGAAAGCACATGGAAGTTATCGGAGTTTTCAATATTTCATTATCAGAAATTGAGGACCAAGCGTTGGCCTTTCTGTACCATTTGTGTTCACAAGATCACTGGTCTTCTCCCAAGAAAATTTGTCCAGAAATCTCAGCAAATGCGATTTAACGACATTTGTATCCATTTAAATAAAGCCAATGTATTATCAAGTTTCAAGTACGACATTTCGAAATTTTTCTCTATTTCGTTGTCAGAAGTTGCGGTCTGAACTTTGACCCTTCTATACAATCTATGTTGACAAGATCACCGGGTTTTTTCCACAATTTTTCCATCACAATCTTCAAAATGATTTGCCTTCCGTGAAATTTAAGACAGGGAATCTCACAAAATGCAATTTAATGACGTTCATATCCGATCAATTTCAAGTATAGACAAGATCACCGAAAGCATATGGAAGTTATAGGAGTTTTCTATATTTCATTATCAGAAATTGTGGATCAAGCACCGGACTTTCTGTACTTCTTAAGCTGATAAGATCACTCGCTTTCTCTTACAATTTTTCCAGGTTTCCTGTGAAAATCTGCCCAGAAATCTTTACTTTAATCTTAAATCTTGCTATAGAAAAATCTTAAGATGTTCCTCTAGCGCAAGTAAACATATCGTCAAATCAAACATGACCCTCACCCAAAAAATCTGAACTAACAAAGTCTCCCGTCCACATTTCTTAAGCACAAAAGTTATGGTGTTTTATAAACACATTAGCCAGGTCTCCCACCTACCACCCCCTCCTACTTAAGGGTAACAGCCACAGCCTCAAAACAAGAAAAAAAAATGTTAAACAAAAATGAAACGAAAAAGAAAATCTGTTACATTTTTGAGATGTGTTGTTACTCTCACTGGATGCAGGTGGCTGGAAATGTGTGGCAACATTGCGCTAAACCACTGGCGGGTAGGCAGGCAGCAGCAAACTACCCTCTTGTGGGTGGGCAAGCGGCAAAAGGTGAATAACCGAAATCTGGGTCATGTCAATCTTCTGGGGGGTTGTGGGCTTATATGCCCATACAAGTGTGTGTGTGTGTGTGTGTAATTATATATTTACTCGCATTGTGTGATGGTGACGGTAATATTTGTACAACGCGCCAAGGCGAAAAAATTATGGTGAATTACACTCATAGCTCTTGTTTTGTTGCTGTTTTTTTTTTATCAATTTCGTTTCAGTTTAGACTCTGACTCTGTTCATGTTGGCTATTATTATAAGCAGAGCTCTTAGTTCAGATACTACGAGAGTACTACATGGAACAGCAGCAGCACCAGCAGCTGGTGGCTGGTGTTGTTTCTAAACATTTGTACATAAGTGAATGGCTGTTTGTTGCACCAACATACAACATCACACGGCTGCTCAATTGAATTCAATAGATTTTGCAGTAGGTTAGTTCATTGCACTATGCCCTCGCCCCAGATTTGGAGCAATAACATTGCTCTGTAGTAGATTGGCAGGCAGTAGCTGGCTTGGCGGGCTGGCTGCAGCAACAATCAAAACACCAGCAACAACAACGAACTATGAACAGCAGCAGCCCAAACAGCATTGAATGCTCAGCAGCATTTTGTTGTAGTCAAAAAGTAATACATTAAATGTTTTTTTTTTTGTGATTTTTTCCTTCGCTTCTTTTTTGTTTTTGTTTTTTTTTTTTGCCGCCGTTGTTGGCCTGTGTTGTTGGTTTGTATATTCCTCGAAGAATTATTATAGATTTGTTATTGTTCGAATTAAAGGTGATTGTTAAGCAAATATTATTAAAAACGATCTAAGACTAACGAGCAACTATTGCTGTTGCTGTTGCTATTGCTGCTGTTGCCGCTGCCACGCTGGTATCCAAGGAGTGTAATATTTGGGTGTTTAATTATAAACGAAACGTAATAACGCCAAGATATCAAACGAGATTACCTTGAAATTAATCACATAAAAATGAAATGAATTAGAAGAAAAAAAAAATATGAAAATCATTAAAAATTATGCCGATCTAAAGAACATAACTGCGAAACATAAATCAAAGCCAAAACCTACGCCGAAAACAAAAAAATGCAGATAACTTCTCCAAAAATAGATAAATCAAGAATTTTGCGAACATTAACAATACACCTCCTCCCAAAAATATGGAGCGAGCAAAGTCGATTATAAAACTTCAAGCCGCATTTAACATTTACACCAAAAACAAATGATATAAAAGTCAAATAACGCCAGACAAAATTAACAAAAAAAAAAAAAAAAAAATTCAATATCACTACAGATAAAACTTAAGACTTAAGAGATCTAACAGATCCTCATAAATAGCAAAATTAAGCGCAAAATACGTATAACGACATTTTTCGTTATCATAATTTTATACAAAAAAAAAATAAGTCGAATTGAAATTTTATCACACACATTAACACATTAATTGCTACCAAAATATCACTAAACTGGGAAAAAGTTGCAAATAACGGCAAAAAACGTTATCGACAAATATTTTAGTTTTTTTTTTTTTGTTTTACTAACTGAAAATTTATTTTTACATAAATTTTTACCAAAATATCACTGAACTGGAAAAAAGCTGCAAACGAAACGACAAGAAACGTTATTGATAAATATTTTAGTTTTTGCCTTACGAATTGAAAATCTTAAATTGTGCAAATAACGACACAAAACGTTATTGATAAATACTTTAGTTTTTTGTCTTACGAACTGAAAATCTAATCTTCATATTAATTTTTACCAAAATATTACTAAACTGGAAAAAAGTTGCAAATAACGACAAAAAACGTTATTGATAAATATTTTAGTTGTTTGTCTTATGAACTGAAAATTTAATTTTTGCATAAATTTTTGCAAAAATAACGCTGAACTGTAGAAAAGTTGCAAATAACGACAAAAAAGTTATTGATAAATATTTTAGTTTTTTGACTTACGAATTGAAAATTTAATTTTTACATAAATTTTTGCAAAAATAACGCTAAACTGGGAAAAAGTATCAAATAACGGCAAAAAAACCTGATGAATAAATATTTTAGTTTTTTGTCTTACGAATTGAAAATTTTAATTTTTACATAAATTTTTACAAAAATTGTGCTAAACCGGAAAAAAGTTGTAAATAACGACAAAACACGTTATTGATAAATACTTTAGATTTTTGTCTGACGAACTGAAAATCTAATTTTTATATTAATTTCTTTCAAAATACCGCTAAACTGTGAAAAAGTTGTAAATAACGGCTGAAAGTTTCATAATTAAATATTTTAGTTGTTAAAAACAACTTAAAACTGCTGACAAAAATTTGCATACGTCTAAAAAAATACAAAAACACGAATAACGAAATTTAACGTTATTAAGAAAAACCACAATTCTTTGTGAAAAAAAAATTAGAAAATCTAATGAACGAATTTATATCTAATATTTTTCCAATAAATACATAAAAAGCCAACAAAGAATAACCATAACGAATTTTTTCGTTATTGGAAACTATTCAATTTGGAAATAGAAAATAGTCCGGGGGACTAAATCTGCCATATAAGGTACTGATGAAGCAATTCGAACTTTAATTCATCAATTTTGGCGATCGTAATAGTGGATATGTAAGCTGACGCGGTGTCTTGACGAAACAACACTTTTTTTCGCCAAATGCGGCCTTTGTTTCATAAATTCATCACCTAAACGTTAAAATAGATTAACATCATTTTCGCCGTTAATGTTTTTTTCCTTTCTTTCGGCTTTACATCACTAAACACTATACTGAAACATCTCCACGAAACTGCTTTTGCTCTATTGAAATCAAGTGCAGAGTCCATCTTACGCAAAGCTTTCTCGTTTTCAAATCTTCGTTCAATATACGATGTATAGCACTGTTCGAAATGTCATCATTTCAGCTAGCTCACTCACCTTCAGCCGACAATCATGCAATGCCAATTTGTTGATTTTCCTAACCGTGTCTGATGTGGACACCTCAATTAGTCGACCACTACAGTGTTCGTCTAGGCAGCTCGTACGGCCTCGCTTAAACTCTGCTAGCCAATATTTTACAGAAGTAAACGAAGGAGCAGACTCCCCCAGAGTAGAATCTAGCTCTATTTTTATATTGTTTGGGCTGAGACCAATTTTTCCCATGTTTACAAATTCTCTGAGATTGTTTACTTTTGGTGGCTTAAATAAAAATACTAAGCAATGTGGGGCCTTGAAACTTAAAACATATTTTTTATAAGGTTGCCACTTTTCAGCAAAATATTTTTTTTCCAAACTGCTGGCATCATCTATGCGGCAGGTCGGTAGTTTTGGTAGGTAAAAATTATTGTCATAAATCGCTTTTTTGTCTGCGCCTTCTGGTGCTGGTTCTGATGATTGGCTTGAAAGGGCGCAAATGAAGAAACATATTTGATAAAGCGGAAAATTTTGGCGAATTTTCGTAAAACGAACCAAACTTTTATTCCTGTTAGGAATATGGAGTAAGTATTTGCTGAGCTCTTCTTCATATACTATAAATGTTCAAAATCTGATTAAAAGATTAATACCTACAATCTGGAATTTTCGCTGAAAATATTTTCTACACAACATCCTATCTTCTGCGCGCCTGTTTTGCTTTTGTTAATTTAACAAACGAAAGCAAAAAAAAAAAAAAAAAAAAAATGATGAAACATTTCTAAACAATTTCAATAAAATTTTTTGTTTATTTCGCTTTGACGTATATATGAACAATTGTTTTTTTTTTTTTTAATGTGAGCGCCTTTTTTTTTTGATAAATCAACGAAAAACAAAACGAAGACAAAAAATAACAAACTACATATATGTATATGTATATGTTTATATACCTATATAATTTACCTCAACCTACATAGAATACAGTCAACTTCGTACTTGTCAATTACTTTAGACTGCTGCTGTGATGTTGTTCGCTGATGCCGCTGTTGTTGTTGTTTCTGTATTGTACTTTTGATTCGACTTAAACAAAAGCAAAATACATACATAAATTATCACAAAAAACGAAAAATTAACAAAAGTTAAACTAACTTGATAAACGAAAATATCAATGCAAAATTTATCTGACAGCAATAAAAAGCGAACAAATATCGAAACATTTAAATGAATTTTACACAAATTGACGCCATAAAAAAGCTTTAGCTGTAAGTTTCTGATTTGATTTCAAGTTAGCTAAAAGAAATTATAAGATTTAGCAAATTTTGACGAACGTTCTTTAACATACTTATAGGCTTTGCGTGAATTAGACGACAGCAACTAAAAGTAGGCTATACAAATTGCTGCTTATTCTATCTGAATTAGCTCTGTTAACACACACACGCGCCAGCGAACATTATCTGACAGATAATTTACGTCTCTCTTGCTCACAATGAATCTTCGCACTCTCTTAATCTCTATCTCGCGGTCTCTCTCTCTGTTTTGTTTTATTGTACTCGTTATGTGGCTCACTTTTTGGATTGTTTGCGCGTTGCTTACATTATGTTTTTCTTTTTACGTTCCGCTCCTTTTGCACTGTGTTTATGCTTTTGCAGTGCGAGCGAGAGTGAATGCACGCAGCACCACCATCACTTTTGTGTGTGTGTGTGTGTGTGTGTG
>JAHXMU010000092.1:378818-390913 GCA_019455685.1 Philornis downsi | reverse complement strand
TTTGATCAAAAAAATGTAAAACAATAAAAATACAAGTGTTGCCAATATATGCCCTTTTTAACAATTGTTTCAAATCGCGAGATTTTTAATAGCACCTCTGCCTGCTTCTTCGTTTTGTATTGACTATTTGATTTTTAATGTCGATTGTTCGTCAAAATTATGATCAAAAAAACCTAAAGCAATAAAAATACAAGTGTGTTGCCAACATATGCCATTTTTACAGTTTTTTTTTAAATTGAGATATTTTTAATAGCACCCCTGCCTTTTGCATCGACTATTTGATTATTAATGTCGATTGTTCGTAAAAAAAGATTGACTTTTTTTTTTTTTTTAATTATGATCAAAAAAACGTAAAGCAATAAAAATGCAAGTACGTTGCCAATATATGCCATTTTTTACAGTTTTTTTTTTCAAATCACCAGATTTTTAATAACACCCCTGCTTCTTTACGAAGGCCGAAAGCTAGTATAACGAAAAAAATTATTGACGAAAAAGTAGTTTTCTATTTCAACATTTAGAAAGTCTTTAATATAGTGAAACTAAGTATGTGATATCGAAACTATGATGTAACAACCCTGCTCCTTAGCACGAGTGTTCTAACAAAACATATAAATATTCTACCATATCTGGCAAACAGACGTCAAAGTACTTTGTTGACAAAGACAAATTCATAGAATTCCCAAAAATTTTATGTTGTTGTTGTTTGTCTAAGAAATTTTACTATCCACTTCAACCATCATAACAAGATCACTTTATCCAACTTTAGCTCTCATTAGCACTTTCCGTTTTCTTCACCATAACATCACGCATGAGCTGTTGCATGAGCCGACGCTCACTCTCTCGTTTTTTTACACCTGAACACACGCGAAGAAAGTAGCAAAACAGAAAACAATAAAAATTGAAAATTCCAAGCAACAGGAATTACATAACTTTCACCGGCTCTTGGCCACCAACCAAGTGTAAGAAAAGATGCCCACCTACTAGAGGTCATTGAAGTAAAAGAAATTCATTCATAAATTTCATACAAGAAATAAATAAAATAAAAGAAAATAAAATCGAAACGGGTTTTACTCCAACCGATAACGAAGAAAGTAGAAAGCATAATTTCAAAAAAATAAACACACAGGCGCACACACACACACACACACACGCGTGGAAGAAAGCAACAAAACAAAATAAAAAATACAAACGCGATCACCGAATAAGAACTGGTTGAGCTGCCGCAAGAAAAACAAAGAATTTCTTAAATGCAAGAATGGAAGAAAGAAAGTCTTTCTCTTGCAATGCAAACAAGAATTTCTTATGTGTTTTATGAAATGAAAAAGAAAGTCTTTCTCTTTCTGCCATTAGAGAAAGAAGGAGAGAGAGGAGAAGAAAGAGTATAAGGCAAATACGACGAGTTAAGTTCTAATCTGACATTGAGTGCCAGTTTGAAAAGAAAGTTGTTGGACAGGTTTCCGTTGGGGTATGGTTGAACTTGAAAATGTTGTTTTGTTGCCTCTTCATTCTATTTCGTAATAAATAGTTATGTTAATCGCCTATAGGCGATGGGTTGTTGCCCAGCTGAAGAAAACAAAACAAGTTTGTTTTTAATTTGTCTGTATAGGAGAAATGAGATAACAATTATTTTTATATTAGTTTTATTTTCTTCGGAAATTTCTAGAAATTCCATCGACTTTTCATTCACATGCAAGTAATGTGAACGAATTCTCATTCGCAGGTGTAGAAAGAGAAAGGGAAAGGAACAATAATTCGATCTTTGATAAGGAAACTCAGCAATTTTGGAAAAACTTAAGTATGAATGAACATGAATTACGTGAAAGAACCCATATTTTGAAATATACAAAAGAAATTCAACTCAATCTCATAAACTGGGATGAAAATTTTTCTTAAGTTTTATAAACATATAAAAAAATAAATTTAATTTGCTAAAAAGCAATGTCATTCCGGACTGTAAATGAAATTCAAAAGTGTAAAGAATTTGAAAGAAAATTGTAATTTTAAACAATGACTTAAGATTTCTTCATACGAAGCTTAAAAGTCTGTATTTTAATAACAACCCATGTTTATTGAAAGCGACGATATTTAGCTCTATATGTACAATCCAAAAAACAAAACAAAAAAAAAAAACTTGAAAGGGACTATTCATGACAATTTCACGGCAAATCGAAAAGGCTATTAAACTCTGACATACCAGGATTCACTAATTAAGATGATTAAAGTGGCTGGTGTATTCTCTTACATAAAATTGTTATTGATTACTTCCTGGCTTACATAGAAGTGGTATAGTAAGGCAGAGATGTTAAAAAAATTGTAGCTTAAAAAGCTCATATTATGGATCAAGTAATTCCCACTCTTACCAAAACCACCACTAAATAACGCAGAAAATGCTAATTCACGAATTTTCACGACTTATTCATTATTGATTACTTTCTCTTACACCTAGAAGCAGTAAAGTAAGGTAAAGATTCTACATAGCCAGTAATTTAAGTTTCATTAAATAATTAAATTTACATGATTTTAATAATTGCGCTGTCAAAATTTAAGTTGTTAAGTCTTTAAGCATTAGTTGACAACGAATTTTATAAAGAAATCTAATTTAGAAGTTTACGATATCACCTATTTCTTACACAATCCATGATAACAAATTCTGTATCCCAGTATTAAGATACCTATCAGAAAGTTTGGAGAAACCTACAGAATATTCAAAGAATGCTAAAATATATTTTGTAATATCGTAAATATTTCAAAATTTATGTAAGAAATGGTAAAAATGAATTTTTGGATGACAAATGTGGCAAAATTCTTAGTATCGTAATTTACGATATTCTATATTTCCATAATAAAAGTAAATAGTTACTCCGGAGCAAACAAAGAACTTATTAGGAAATTTGCACTTTCTGAAGAATTTGACATTTTTTCGAAAATTTACGATATTACCCAAAAACTAAAGAAAAATAGCTACCCGAACATTAATGAACGTTAATTTATAACCAATAAATTAACAAACAGCATAGGGGCATGTAATTTCTGATCATTCAGAATTTCATAAATATCTGAATATTTACGATATTCAGAAAATTTCAAAAAATTGAAAGTCTAAAGTTCTCAGTTAATC
Organism: Philornis downsi; assembly: GCA_019455685.1. Classification (NCBI taxonomy): domain Eukaryota; kingdom Metazoa; phylum Arthropoda; class Insecta; order Diptera; family Muscidae; genus Philornis; species Philornis downsi. Next base: position 387,795 of record JAHXMU010000092.1, on the reverse strand, counting down.
AAAGGCCAACATATGCAGACGACATTATATATTCTCAACGATATGACAAACAAAATTGAGAAAACATAATAAGTTTATACAAATTCAGATGATTTTCGTTATAACTTCAACTAGCTAAAATTTACGATATTTGCCAAATTCACAATAAGAACTAAGTTTACATTATATCCTCGTAATTTATCGTATACCATACAATAAGAGATACTTTAACAAATTTACAACTTCGATAAAGAAAAATGGAGTTCAAAGGCATTCTTAGGTGTCAAAGGAGTCAAAATTTTTAACACGTATTTTACGATGTCACATAATGTTTACAACATTAATAGAAAAAAAAATATCATGGAGGCCACCAATATCTTAGAAAGTTAATAAAACTCGTTAAAAATAAGGAAATAACATAGAATGAGGTAATATCGTAAATATTTTAAATTTAGAAAAATTATAAAAACTACAAAATTAATGAAATAAACCCGTTTAACATAATTAAATGCCAAAGAAAAAGGTGATATCATAAATATTTAAAAAATTTTTTCAAACCAAATTTTGATTTATTATAAATTATTAAAAATTTACGACCAACGAATTTATGGAAAATGTGAAAAATGCAAGAATTAAATGCAAAAACTTTCTTAAATATCAAAGATGTAAAAATTTCGTATATCGTAATTTACAATATTGCATAACTTTTACGATATTATCACAAAAATATATCATAGAGGCGATAAATAACTTGGAAAGTGTATAAGGAGCATTGAAAATTTCGAATTGATATAATAAAACGTAATATCGTAAACACTTTAGATTAAAGCTGAAAATATTATGAAATAAGAGCGATACTACAATCACAAAAGCCGTAAAATCTATTGCAGCGCAGTACTAAAACATTTTTAGCCGCTAAGTAGGTCAAAATATGTAATAACGTAATTTACGGTATCGCATAATTTGTAACACATTTTTTTAACACACAAAACGACAAGCATAGAATGTCAACACCTTTTTAGATATAAAGGAAGTCGCACAATATTTACGGTATTACCACAAAAAATATCATGGGGCCTATGACCACCTTATAGCATGTTTGTAAAAAGTGCTAAAAATGAGGATTTGGCATTTAATTTAAGCAATAACGTAGATATTTTTAATTCACGATATTCTTTAATAAAAACACCCCTTGGAAGTGAGCTCGCACTTATTTACAGATAATGAATGCATCAAAATTGTTAAAAATTTCAACGCGATGATCAGCTTTCCTTTCAATTCGAAAGTTGTCCGCTGAAGTTTCGACGATATTTCTCATATATTTGTAGGTACTCGTATAGATGCTTGCTCGATAGGAGAAGCTCTCTTCCCTCTAATTGTAGGGATTTAAAGGGAATTAATGTTTTAATGGATGCTGCTGATTTCTTGAAATTTCCCATATAAATCGCTTTGTTTTTGTTGTCTTAACTTCCCCGTTTGATTGTTTTCTCCTTTTGCTGAGTTCAGTTCATTGACATTTCACATTTTAAAATCTGTTTTTATTTTCGAGATCATTGCACTTTTTTCCGCTCTCTTTTTGCCCACTGAAGATGATGATAATAATCTCTTTTGCCCGAACTAACGAACTAACTAAACAAACATATGGTGGGGGTCTGGCTGCAACGGCAATACAGCTATTGCAACTTTACGTTCCAGGCAAAGTTGTAATAGAGTTGTTGGTACGGACAACAATGTGCATTATGTTGATACTGCCGCTGCTGCTGCTGCTGCTGGTGCTGGAAAAGCCTGCTCAGCATGTGATGTGTAGATAGATCCCTTGTCTTTTCGTGCATCCGTTGAGCTATCAAGCAAAATGAACAATTTGCCGTTGAGTGAGAGGGGAGGGGGACGAAGAAGAAGAAGACAGAGAGGGGCAAGAGTCACTGCCAGAGATCATTATACCCATTTACATGGCGGCTGCAGTTGTGGTGCCTGCCATGCATGTTGTTATGCTTGGTTGGTCGGCTTCAGAGTGGAATGGCGTAAAGTTGTAGGCTCTTTAGCTTTTTATAGTATCGTAAATTGTTGTTTCGCGCGCGGCTGCCGTGGACGTTTAATATTCAGTGTCAATGTGAACGCACCGCAAAAGCGCATCATTTGTTTGTGGCGTAAAAGCGAGCGTGGCGTGGCGTTGACCGCGTCATAACTCTGTATAAGAAGACTGAGTGAGTGACTCGTTTGCGCTGCTCACTGCGTTCATTGCACTTTTTGCAAATGTTGGCGTTGTGGTTAGTGGTGATGTTGTTGTTGCTGTTGTTATTTTATTTGTGCGTGTAGTTTTTTTTTTTATATTATTATTGTGGTGTTTTTTGTTTTGCCTTTTTATTCATTCAATAAAAACGCAGTTTATAGTTTTTCTTGCAAACAATTTTATTATATATTGCTGAGTTGGGCTTTTTTCTTTTTTTGTTTTTTTTTTGCATTTCAATGAAAAGTGAAATTTTCTTTAGCGAAATGTGCAGAAAAAAACAGCTGAATAAAAGTGAAATTTATTGATTTGATGCCAAAAAAAATTTGTTTTTAATGTGTAATTCAATAAGTCAAATTAATGAATGAAATCATTTGTAGCGAAAGAAAAACGGAGTAAACATGCGAGGCGAAAAAAGGTAAAGAAACTTTCAAAAATGTTTAATATCGTAAATTTGTGAAATGGAGAAAAATTAATGATTTGCATTTAAAACAAATGTAGACAAACTGCAATCTACAGAACAGTCAATAACAATTTTTAAAAGAGTTTATAGAAGGCGAAGGGGGAATAAACTGGGCTAAGCATATTTACGTAAATGATTAAACGGATTATACCTATATAAAACGAAAATAAGGAAAATTAACTATTAAGTAAAAAAAAACATTAAAATTTTGTTTAATTTTCTATGCTCTTCTTTGATCGAAAATCTCAAAAAACGCCATGTTTACTTTACGATATTACGAAAAAAATGTTACGATATTTCGATTCAGTAATATTAATGAAAGTTTTACGCAATAGAAAATATTAAAAAGCTAAATAATCTCGAATTTCCCGCAATAATGAGAAATTTAGTGTTGTTTTTCACACCAGCAATATTTGTTAAGCGACCGGACTAAATGTGGCGATTTTTATAATATAATGCAGAGAAAAAACAGGCTAAAACGTTGTATAGTTCTTAACATCTATACTATATATCCGTTAATTAAAAGCAATATATGACTTTAGTAGACGGGGGAAGTATTCACCCGATATTGTTCACAATATCGTGGCCCGCAACCCATGATCAAAAGTATATAAACTCCGGACCAACTGACTCATACAGAGCACTGCGCAGACGAGTGAATTTGTGAAAAATAATTTGAATTTTAAAAGAAATTTTTAATTTTTTGCTTTTATAACTGATTGAAATTGGATCAGACGAGTGAATTTGTAAAGAATAATTTTAATTTTTGAAGAAATTTTTAATTTTTTGCTTTTATAATTGATCGAAATCGATCTGTAGCCTTTAATTTTACTGAATTCCATTTCAATTCACCAACTTTTAATTTACGATATTACGAAAAAATTTACGGGATTTCCGAAATATACACTCAGAATGATTCCATTTCATTTAGGATGTGAAATATTTGCAATTTCTTTACTTTTGTTATGCTTATTGACATTTTTCAAATAAATTTCTGTGCTTTTTCAAAAAAGCTTTTACCTTACAAAGGTAAAATTGTAGGATGCAAATTTAATTTTAAGAAATTTTTAGCAAAAATTACGATTTAATATTATAGATGAAGGGGACAATAATTCTAGGCTTATATTATAATTATAGTATTTTAACATATATTTAAACTAACAAAAAATATCCTTCACGTAATTTACAATATTAGGGAAAAATTTACGATATCTGAAATAGGTTACCTTAAAGAAATTTGTATTCAATATAATACAGTTACGGAACGAATAATTGATGTGTTATTCATTTTATGAAGTTTGTTAATATTTTTCAATTTAATTTTTTTTACTTTTTACAAACTGGGGTAAATTTGTTAAATATAAACTTAATTCCGATATATTTGATCAAAAATTACAGTATTTTTCACTTTTAAATGGCGAAGAATATGTTTTAATGCCTTTATTTTATTTAAATTAGCACGAAGTCGGCATTTCGGAATTTAGGGTATTTTGGAAAATTTTACGAATTTAAGTTTTTTTTGGATTTAAAGACATTTTTATTTATCATAGGACACTTAGAGATTATGAAATTGTAATCTGTTTTACTAAAATGTATTGGCCTTTTACAAAACGGACTAAAATTTTAAGAGGGAAAAATTTGTTTTATACCAAAGTACTTTCTAAGGCTTTTCTTTTAAACACGTTATCAAACAGCGGGTATTGCATAATTTATATCATGACAAAAAAATTTTACGATTTAGTTTCGCCAATTTTCATATGATAAAAAATATTTTTTGGGGCTTTTATTTTGCTTAAATTAACACGAAGACATCACTTCGTAATTTCTGATATCATGAAAAATTTTACGATATTTGAAGTAAATGTTTCTTGTAAGATATCTAGGGCATGAGCAATCAAAACACTGATACTTTTATAGTGATTAGCAATTTTTTTCTTAAACAAAATATGTAGTATGTGAATTTATACCTTTTAATTATGTTAAATATATTCGACTTTATTTGTAGTTTACGATCGAGTACAATATCGAAAATTCGTTGTCTCTCAAATTGCAAACTAATTGTTCATATATCTATTCATTTATCAGGGAGACCATCATGAAAAAATTACTGATAAAGCATACAGTATGGTTTTGATTAACCGTCAAGTGAAAGTGCTCGACCCTGCTTGCGCAGTGATTTCAATTTTATGCAAATAATTGGATATGAAAAAGCTGTCGACAAGAGAGGTGCGAGCTGTCATGTGACGATTTTAAAGCAAAATGTTGAAGTTTTTCACAAAATTACAAAGTACGGAATGTGAAACCAATATCATGTTTACAAGGCGAAGGAACAGTTAAGACCATAGATTTTAAAGGAATTCCGAAGAAGAAAACTTACTTTTTTTGCGTTTATTGCAAATTTTTGGACAAATTTTTTTTTGTCTTTTTACAAAGCGGGGTGAAAATAAGGGGAAAACATTTTCATTTGTAGATTGTTTTTTTACAGGAAAAAACGGTCTTCCATATATTTAGTTGCTTTAAGCATTTTTCGTATTTAAATGCACCTAGAAGTATGCAAAAGTATGTATTTTGTAATTTACGATACAATGGGCAAATTAACAATATTTCAAATATAAAACCTCAAATCATTTGGAAATCAAAATAATCGTATTCGTTTTATTTTCATGGCGATTAATAATGTTTTTTGTTTTCCTTTTACCGACCGGGGACAAAATATGTGGGCTAAAATATTTTGAACAGATTTTTAACAAAAGTTGTATCATTTTTTTCGAAAAATTTTAAGTTTTTTTCTATTTTAAGACAGTACAGGGTATGTTTTAAGCCTTTAATTTTATTCAAGATACCGCAAAGCCAACATTTCGTGATTTACGATATTATGAGAAATTTTACGATATTTGAAATAAATTTACTCAATGTTGTTATTTTCCCAAAGTCATCTGGGGAGTGTGAAATTGCATTATTATTATTATTTTTTTGGGATGGATATTAATATTCTCTACGTAAATTATTCAGCCTTTTTACAATGTGAGGTAAACTGGTGAGTCAAAAATTACATTTTAAAATATTTTAATGAAAATTAAAATTTTCAATATTTCTGGATGATAAGGAGTAGGGTTAAACAAGAATTATATTATCTATTTTGTAAGTTTTTATTTAAGCCGATATTCAGTGATTTACGACATCGTGGGGAAGTTTGTGATGATTTGAAATAAGTGGTCTTTAGAACATGTTTATTTTCTCTAGGTCACTTGGGGAGTGTGAAACTGCATTTGCTTTACTTTCCATGAGGGCTGTTAATATTTTTCCAATAAGTTGCTTTGGTAAATTTATAAGGTAAAATTTAATTTTACGATATTTTACAAAAATTTATAGTTTTGCATATTTCTAGATGACGAAGGGTAGGTTTAAAGACCATAAAGGTTATGTTTCAAGGTTTTTCATTTTATTTGGGATCAGGGGAAATTTTACGATATTTGAAGTAAAGTCACTCGGGGAGTGTGCAACTGTATTTGTTAATATTTTTCAAATGAAGTGAAGTAAATTTGTGAGGCAAAAGAATAAATAAAAGTGTTTTAATACAAATTGCAATTTTGCATATTTCTAGACGATGAAGAGCTCATTTAAAAGCAATAAAAATCATGTTTTAGGGCCTTTGCGGCACTCCACAATTTACGATATCGTGAGAAATGTTTCGATATTTAAAATAAATGCTCTTAAAGACGCTTTTATTTTCCCATAAGTTATTCAGGAGATTTGAAATTGTAATTGCTTTAATTTTTTGAGGTCTATAAATATTTTTCAAATAATTTGCTTGGCCGTTTTACAAAGTGAGGTAAATTTGCAAGGTGAAAATCCACGTTTTAAGATATTTGAACAAAGTTTATAGTTTTGCATGATTCTAGATGATGAAGGCTTAATTTAAAGACAATAAAGAGCAGGTTTTAACGCTTTTTCATATATATAAAAATCAATTGCTGTGCGTTAGTCTCGCTAAAGCTCGAGAACGGTTGGACCGATTTGGCTCATTTTGGGCTTAAATTATTGGTAGAGTATTCCGGAAGGTTTAAAAGGTTTTATTTGAAGTGATAGATGGCGTTGGAGATGAGATTTTTGCAATTAATTTTTTTTTTACCACATTAACATTGAATCTTTGAAGGCAAAACAACGTTTGCCGGGGGTCAGCTAGTATGAAGTAAAATTTAAAAAGTTTGGTATATGATTTCATCTGCCTATGATTTATGTTGATGAATTTCTCTTTTGCAGGAAATCAATCAGAATCAAACACTCTAACATAAGACAGATGATTATGTATGTTTTCTTGTTATTGAGTGTCGTAATTTTGTTGTGTTTATTTTTTTTTAATGTTCTAATTTAATGATAGTTTTTTAATCTTTATGTGTATGTGTATATAAATTTGTATTTAACCATCTGTTTTTCTATTCAAAGACCTCCCCGCGCTTACTTCCCTACTTGGTGGTTTAGCAGTCAGTCAACTTATTTGTACATTTTTCTTCCTGGTCATAAAGAATGCTTGCTAGAACAAGTTAAGTTGTTTTTTTTTCTTCTAATTTCTAATACATTTCATTTTTGCTGGTGTTGTTGTATTTATCTTTGCGTTTTACCAACGCATTGAATGCGACCTTGAAAGTTTCATTCACATTTCACGTCAGCCGGTGATCTCATACACGCATTTTTTGCGCTTTATCACTTTAGCACACACACACACACACACAGACTCATAAAATAGATATATAATATATATATTTGAATATTTGGGCAAAAATTTTTGCAAACATATTCCAAGGGGCGTCAGCAACAACACAATAATATCCCATTCTACTTACGTATACATACATACATACATATGTGAGTTATTACTCACTGATCTCATGAGAGATGTGAGACTCTGTGACATTGAAAACTATTTCAGTTTTAAGCGGCAGGAAATAAGTTTTAGCATTTTTGCCGTTAAAATTGTTGTTAACTGCTAAGTAAATAGCAGGCCTTTAGCAAAATTATAAACTGGCGTGCAAATGCGGAAACAATATTGTTGAATGAACAAACGAGATTTTCTACACAAAGGTTTGTACGCTAGAGACTGGTTTTTCTTTACGGCAAAAACACAAAAATACGATACAAAATTTTGTATACACTTGATAAACAAATTATTGTATTTGATTAAAAAAAAAAACTGATGCAATTATCATAAAAGTTCAAAAACCTAAGGTGGCAAAGTCATTGGTTTAAAAACACAACACAAAAGTCAGCGCCAACATATTGATTTAATTAAATTTTTCAAAAAAATTTTAAATTAAAACAGCTGTTTCCATATTACTGAATCACTACTGCGAGGCAAATAAACTTTTAAGTTCAATACCATTTTTATTGTTATGATTATATTTTACTTTTTTTTTGCGAAAGTTTCAACCGATCCAGTTCGTACAAGGTTACGCGAAAAAGGTAAATGACTTGCTAGGAAATTGTCTCAGAATACAAAGCAATTTTTTTTGTGTGAGGATTTTCAAAATATTATGCAATATTACAAAGTCACGGCAGGCAAGCAGGCAGGTTAATGACATAGAGATCAATACACTTTTGATTCTTTGCCTCTCGTAACATCACAACAAATGTTGATTACATTTTGAAAACATATGAAAAGGTCAAGAAACTTTTTAAAAAATATATAATTTTTGAAATTGATCAAAACATATACATATACATTACACCATAAAGTAAACGGAATCCTTCCAAATTATTCTTAATAATTCCTACAATAAATTTTGAAAAAAAAGAAGGGGCTGTCAAGTCATATATGTAAGTAAAGGAATTTTGAAAGCTGCCTTGCCTTGATAGCTTAGTTTTTAAGCACACAAAGAAGGGCTTTATTAATTTGGTTGATGCAGTATCAAATAATTGCAGAGATATTTACCCAAAGTTGTCGTTACTTTAATGAATTTCCAACAATAAGGCGTAACTTCTGTTCTGAACAGTTTCAAGATGAGAAATGTCCGAAATTGTCAAAAATCGGAATATGATTTCATTAGAAACTATTCTGTAAAAACTCTATATATTCAGTCACTTGAAAAATAATTTGAAGAAAAGGTTTAAAAAGTCAAAAATGTATTAGATCTGTAATGCGCCCGACGCACCTTCTTTCGATTTTATTAAATAACAAAAGTGATTTCAAAAGATCTTACATTTTGTAAAAATTTAATCATTTTTATAATTTTACAAGATAACCGAGTAGGATTTCTTCTCCACTGCTTGAAACTATTGAAAATTCGTTAAATTTTAATTTACGTTATTAC
>JAHXMU010000092.1:331963-378808 GCA_019455685.1 Philornis downsi | reverse complement strand
TTTATTAACTTTCTTCCTTTAAAATTACAAAAGTGATTTCAAAAGATCTCACATTTTATACTTTTACAAGATAACCAGAAGATTTCTTCTCCATTGCTTGAAACTATCGCAAATTCGTTGAATTTTAATTTACGTTATTACGAAAAACTTTACTTTACTTTCTAAACTCTAATTAGAGCAAAAAATAATTGGTTTCATTCTATACTTTGAGGGCACCTTTTTCGCCTTTGTTAACAATTTTCATTTAAAATTACAAATGCAAGTTCAGAATACTTCAAATTTTTTTTTAACATTTAATCACTTTTATACAAAATGTCCAGAATGATTTCTTCTTCATTGCTTGAAATTATAATTTACGATATTACGAAAAAATTTACGATATTTGAAGAAAATAACCTCAATTGTCTTTTTCTCATTACAAAATAATAACATCAAAAAAAAAAAAATAAGCCGTCTCATTCTATAATTTAAATTATTTTATGAATTACTAATATTTTTCAAATATATTTCATTATCTTTTTTACAAAGTGCGGTCAATTTGATTTGTGAAAATTCCATTGTGTAGTATCTGAAGAACAAATTAAACATTCTTATTGGTTTACAAGACGTATAGATTCGTTTTTGTTTTTCGTATGAACTGTCCTAAGTTTGTAACTTCGTAATCTGCGATATTAAGGTAAATTTACGATATTCAATACGAATGCTTTCAAAAGGCACTCAATGATGTACATCTGTGAAGAAACTGATTACTTCGAATTAGTTTAGACTTATGAGGCTTATGAATATTTTTTGACTAATTTTCATGCTCTTTTCATAGCTTTTTTCAGAATGGAGAAAATCGTGTGTACTTTTTTTAGGCATTTCGAATGCATTTTGAAATATTTCGAATATAATTACGTTTGTATCGGCATGAACACGGTTCACACGATTTAAGTGAAGTTCCAAGCGCCAATGTGATACGAAAATGGATCAGAATGTTCGAAACAACCGGCTCAACAGTACCAATTACGGTTCGTGGTCGCCCAGTTTCTGCAAGATCAGCCGATATTGTGGAGCGTGTTCGTGTTTCAGTTCAGCGAAATCCGCTACAGTCAACACGTAAGAGAAGTCAGTCTTTGGATGTCAAAAGAACAACTTTACGACGAATTTTGAAACGTGATTCGCATTTGAAGGCTTATAAGATTCAGATAGTCCAAGAATTATAACCCGATGATGCCAATAACGGACTTAACTTTGTCAATTTGATGTTAGAGCGGTTCAACAATTTCAACAACGTGATTTTTAGTGATGAGGCCAATTTTCACCTTAATGGCCATGTGAACAAGCAAAATTGTCGGTTCTGGTCCGAGACTAAATCCCGACGCTTGCATGAACGTCCACTTCACAGCCCTAAGCTTGTCGTGTGGGCTGGGATAACGTCAACCGGTATTATTGGACCATACTTTTTTGAGGACGAAAAAGGGCATGCGATGACGGTTAGGGCGAACAATTATTGCAACATGCTAGCAGACTTTTTGGTGCTAGCTTTGCAAGAACTTCAAGGCAATACCTCGAGGATGTGGTTTCAACAGGTTGGGGCCACATGTCATACGGCTAGGGTATTCATAGAGCTGCTGAAAAATGTTTTTCCTGGAAAACTCATTTCGAAAAGAGGGGATATTGAATGGCCCCCACGTAGCCCCGATCTCTCCCCATGCGATTATTTTCTATGGGGCTACCTCAAATCGGTAGTCTACGTGAATAATCCGACCAATTTAGAGCAGTTGAAGAGGAACATTATTCAGGAAAGTAACAAAATACCGAAAACAACTTTTCAACGAGTTTTCCAAAATTTGCGACTTCGGTTCCAAGAGTGTCAAGCAGCCGATGGAAGCCATTTGGACAACATTGTTTTTAAGTCTTAAAAATTTCCATGCTTCTACTTTTTAAAAATACAAACATATTTTTTTTATGTTTCGTAGTTTTTTTTTTAATCGAATATTTAAACCGCCAACACCCTTATGGCCCACCCTGTATTTCTCAAAAATTTGCAAATATCAGGGTTCACAACTCAGAATTCAAGTTTTTGGTAGGCTACTTTATAGTAATTTAACGGAAAATTTGGTTTTAATAGTGAATTTCAAACTGTAATTGTAAAATGAACTGGAAATTCTCAAAAATTGCTTAAATGTTTAATTCATAATATTATTTTTGAAGGTTATTTATATTAAAAATATTAACATTTAAGTCGTTCTGTTAAACTTTAGGAAAAATCGAGCATCACCCCAAAAATTATAGCAAAATTCTGACACATATTCTTGTAACATTTCTGCGAAATTCTAGAACTGTTTTAAATGTCACAGTTCGTACTTTTAATGGAAAATTAATGGAAAATCTAAAAGAAGCTCAAAAAATTAACTGGACTTTTTGAATTTATAGAAACTTGATTAAAATCGACTAGCTTTTTGACGTTTTGTATAAAAAATTAAATGGAAAATTAACATTAAATTACAAACAGAAAAAAATGATCATACAGTGTGAAAGCAACGAGAATTGTTATGATTTTTTTAAATGACAAAGTTTGCAATTCTGAACTGAAGTCTTTCTAAGCAATTTTAAAAATGTTGCATGATTTTTTGCTGGGGTAATCCAAAAATTTAGCTATTTTGCCATTAATATTCTTCTAATATTGATTCGAATCAATAGCCGTTTAACACTAAAAATTTGAAATTTATGAAAAATGGAATACAGTTCTATAAATGTTATGCACTTATTAAATATAAAATCTTCCCCGCCCTTTTTTCGCCGTCTGTATTCTGTCTTCTAGTACAGATAACACCTTAAGTATTTTCCACTATCTGGACTTACAAAAGTATTACAATAAATATATGCAAAATTTATTACGTTATAACTACAAATTCACATTATTGGGTAGCGCTTATCAGTTTTTCAAGGGTGCCTCTTCTTCTTTTTTTTTTTTTTTTGTTTCGGCTGTTAATTATTACAAATATTAGATAATATTTGGTTGTTGCTGAGTTTTCTCTTCACTCAATTTCTTAGATAATATTTGTCTTTTTTTATATGTATTTATTATTATGATTTGTTGTTTATTTTGGCGTGTGTTTGTATGTTTCCTTTCTATGATTATTTGTATGATAATCTATGTTATCACGTAATTTTCATTTCGATGCCGATTTTTTTTTTTTTTGGAAAAATTCTGTTTTTGATAAGATCCAAGCAGTCAGTAATTTGGTATTAGAAATGGTCACGGTCGAGGTGACATCGAATTCCCCTTCCCTTCCTCCCATACGAGCACTATTTCTCTCTTGGTCAATAATTATTTGCTAGTGTTTGTTTGAATTCTGGTTCCAAAGTTTTATAGAGAACTTGAAACAATTTTTTTTTAATTTTTAGGCAGAAAAGTAAATAATAGGTTATAAAATATTTAAAATATCGAAAGTTTAATTTGTTTGGCTAAATAAAGAGGGCGTAGGTTAGATTTTAGCGGTTGAAGTGGTACCTTATTTTTTCAACAGATGGCTTTTGCATTCCATATCTCTCATGGTGTAAGTGCAATCAGTTTACACTAGATGGCGTTAGAAAGAGCCCATTTCATACTCAAAAATCTACTAATACAGGTTTGTTATTGCTTGATGGCGTTAGAAAGATAACATTTTATATTCAAAAAATTGCTCCAACAGTTTTGTTATTGTTTGACTCAGCATTGTTTAAAAGGACCTACCTATTGTAGGACATATTGTTTGAAAAGACACTACCAAAACAGAAAATGATTCATATTTTAAAGTTTTTCTTCGATAAAGGCGAAACCCCCAGATCAGGCAGCTGCAAATTGGAATGGTGTTAGTGATCCTGATACTATAACTGCAAATTATGCGCTATTTGGATTTCGTCGATTATGTTCCGGTAATATTCATGTCAAAGATGCATTTCGCTCTAGAAGGGCAATTGTTGAAAATGTCGATAGAATAATAAAAATAATAATAATAAAAATCGTCATGTGAGTACTGTTTTGATTGTCCAGCGGCTAAATACAGCACAAAAATTTCGTTTGGACCCATTTAAATAAGGCTAGATACGAAACGAAGTTCGATGTATGGTTGCCACGTAAATTAATCTTATTTCCCCCTGCGAAACGCTGCTCAGTCGCAGCAAAATCCAAACATTTCTGAAGCAGATGATGACTGGTAATGAAGAGTGGGTCATTTACGACAATATCAAGTGAAAAGTGTTATAGTGGAACCGCAGTGAGCCTTCATTGGCGGTGGCCAAGCCAGAATTGATGGTCAGGAAGAGTTTGCCGTGTATTTAGTGAGATTGGCAGGGAATTGTCTAGCACCAGCCGCCCCTCTACGACTAGACAGACAACTGTACTGTCAAAAGTTGGGCCCTCAGTAGGAAGCAATTGTCCGGAAGCGGTCAGCTTTGCCCAACAGGAAAACAGCTGCGTGTTGCATAAGGACAATATAGGGCCGAACATTTTGAAAGTGCATCGCCAGGTGCTCCGACAGTTTGGTTGGGAGGTGCTCATATGTCCACTTTAGTCTAGTCTTGGCATCAAACGACTACCATCTTTTCCTGTCTATGGCGAATAATTTTACTAGTGAAAAATCCGCCTCGATGACTGGCAGCAAATCGTTTACTATGAAACACCAAATAGCAACAAGTTAACGAATAAAATAGTGCACATTTAACATAAATCAGATCACTCTAAGTATGCAATGTAAAGCCTTCAGTGCCATGCATTTGTAATGGTCTTTATCGAAAATATGTTAAAGCAAATGTCTTGGCGACATTAGAAGAAAGTGAAATTGTTGCGTTTAATTCACTTTCATTTCGATTGCATTCGACTTTCACACAAGTTGGCTTATAAACAATTTGGTTTAAAGGCAGTTTATTGAGCTGCCGCTTAAAAAGTTAATGAACCCTGGTGTTATAACTGTTATGATGTTGTCCAAGAAAAGTTTATTAATATTTAAATGTCATGTTTTAAATTTCAAGTTTATTCAAGTTTTTTGACCCCATCTGCGACAAAAAAACGAATTGCATTGAACTTTAATGAACGTGTTTTCCCCCCTTACCCGTTATCAAAACTCAAAAAATGCGGAATCATTTTTATATTTTTTTGGGTAGAGTTCATCAATTTATCATCAAGTTTTTTGTTCAACGAACTCTCCGATTGCATATCGTGCGCTTGTAGTATTTTTGGTGTTTGACCTTGTTTTGGGCTAAATTTAAACAAAATTTTTTAATTTTTTTCTTATCGCCGCAAGAGTGTCTGCGCTTTTAACTTGGATTGTTGCTCATGTGAATATGGTTAATATTTTGTTGAAATCATCTCTGAGCGCACGTAGGCCTCCTCCCAGCCATTGTTATGATGTCATAACCTCGTGTGAAAAGCAGCAAATCATTTAAAAAATATTTCCGTTTAAAAATTTATGACCAGCAGCAGTAGCAGCAGTAGATTTTTTTTTTCAAAAAGTACAAAACCGGTGTTTTGGCCCGAGTGTATTGACTTTGAGAGCAACCAACGAAAAGTGAGTGACTTTGACGATTAAAAAAAAAAAACGGAAATCAATGAACTTTTTGTATAACCGCCTGCCTTACAGCTGCTGTTGCCATTGTGGTGACCTTTTGAAACGTGAAATGTCTGTGCGTCTTTAACCGTTTTTTTCGTGTTTTGTTTCGTTGTTCTGTTTTCCACATATCGGAACTAAATAAACCATTGAAACAGTGCTGAAATTGTGTTAGGTTAACGCTTTGCCAGTTCAGAGGTCTTAGGAAGTGAGTTTGCGGTTCGTTCTGACGTTTTCTTATAGAATTTTATGTTAACAATTGTATGATCACACCGATTTTTGCGTGTGTAGTGTTTGCCGAATTCTAGCCTAGGCGGAATTTAAGGTTGCTGTTTGGCTGATGGCTAACGCTAAGGCAAATAGTATAATTTAGGTTTTACACAATTAGTATAGACCTTGCAATGAAACAAATATGTAAATTGAAAAACAGATTGATTATAGTTGTAAAAGGAAAGAAAAAACACAACGGAAGCCGTTTACTTAGCATTGGAATCGTACCTAAATTAAGCAGTTTAGAATGGCCACAAACGAAAAAAGTAAAATTCAAAAATATTATATAAATTATACTCGAAGGAATTTCATAGATTTTGAAACTGATTTCAGCTAGTTGATTTTCCAATTACTATTATTTGGAGCATTTGTAAAGAAATCTCTCCAATTATTCGAAAAATTTACTAGAATTGTTCCAAAAAATCATTGATTTACAAAATATACAATTTGCAAAGAAAAATTTAAAAAAAATTGTAAAAATTGTACTCGAATGATTTTTTAATTTTGGACACAATTTTAACTTGTTTTTTTTTTTAATAATTGATGAAATTTCATTTGATTTATGTATATAATATCATTTAAGATTTCTTCAATTACTATTCGAAAATTTATTAGAATTGTTCAAAAATGTCAATGATTTAGAAGAATATGATTTTGTAATATATCATATCGTATCATATACGTGATTTCTTAATTCGTTTATAATGTAAAATAACGCTAATTGTTTTTCAATATCAAATACTATATTTAAAAATAAATATGGTCGAAATGATCGAATGTTTTCAATACAGACCAAGAGAAGCAACGATACAGCCACCAAATCTTTCTTAGAGTCCTGATCGCCTAGAATATTTTGAGAAATCGGGCAATCGATAGGTGTAGTAAAAGCTTTTCAAATAGATATTCAGAATCGTCGGTAGATTACATTCATTCAGCCTAAAAATAGAATTCTTATCAGAAATTTGCAACACCCCAAACATATGCAACAATAATTTTTCTGTAACTTCAGAATTATTTGTTTTCAAATCAGTGCAATCGCGAAATTTTGTGTCCAACCTACTGTTGTCAATATCGACAATATTTATGGGTGAATATCAGTTGCCTATATTTTGATCAACCCAAAAAAATATGCCGCAATTTTCGCCTCTTACTGCATTCAAACGTTATGCAACGATTATTGCAAACATGACAATTTGTGTGATTTATCATTATCGTTTTACTGAGATTATCGAGAATCTGTTGAAATTAACCATGTCTGAGTCAGAGGTAATTGCAAAATTTCCACTACAATTTTTTTTACTTATTTTATTGAAATCATCTGTTAGCATTATATCGAAAACTTTATGAAAATGGAAGCAGGATAAATATAATGTAGCTCCAAATTCAGATCAGCTTTTTCTAATTTCCAACTATTCTATTTAATTGCTCATTTCAAATTTATTAAAAAGCAAGGCTAGTAAATTAAAGTATAACATAAAAATGGCGTTGTGGCAGAAATGAATTGGAAAGTGACTGTTCAGGCAGCAAACTTTCTAATTTTAACTTTCTTTTAAATTTTTTTCTTAAATTTTAATGTTTCCAATATTTTCAAGAGTTTGATGTAGATTTAGAACTGCACAGGCGCAAACGATTCTGTGAAATCTATGACGTTTATATTGGTTTTGTCCTTCTTTGAATGTGCCACTGCCAGAGTTCGTAATTCATTTACAACTTTTTATGAATAATTATTATAAATAAAATTGCCAATACAGAGACCATTTCATATTGGAATGGTGGGCAAAAGTCAGGGTTCATGACTTCCTTGAGAGTTTTTTAGCAATTTCAAAAAAAAAAAAAAAAAAAAAAAAAACACTAACTTTAACTTTATCCGAAAGATTCAAAATCTTTTTATATTTGCATATCTGGATTCCTTTGAAATTTTGGTACTGTTTTCCAAACAATAACTTTTCCAAAATATATAAATATGAAATGAATTCCATTCTTCAATTATTATAAATACCATGTTAAGATTTTTGTTTAATGAAATAGAGTTTTTCATTTCTGTGGAATGTTAAGGCTTCTACTGAGGTTTCTTTAATCTTCGCATTCCATGAGCAGTGAAAGTATATTCTTCAATGAGTTACAAACTGCAAATTTGGCTTTAGATATTTCACAAGGACTCGGAAGCCGCAATATGTAGCTTCAGGCTCTTTTAAAATGTTCTATATGGCCGGCATTCATCTCTTTCTGAATAAGCCCAGAACCCATATTGAGGTTATCAACTCGTGACAATGAACCGTAAGTGTGTCTTGTGGCTCATTGCAACGCACAAAGAGCTATGAGCTCGACTCATGAGCTTCTCGCGAGTGAGCCAATGTGAGCCATTTGTTGCCCATTTGTATAAAAATGTTCCTAAAGGCTGTCTTTGTTTGTTATTTATCTTCCTTTGAGGATTTTTTCACAATCTCGATTTCTATAAATTTCTTCTTTTAATCAATCTTCAGCCCTTTTAAAGAATTCCCTATTCTATATTTTTCTATTTAGCTGGTCTGCTTACCAATATTTAGCTCTGGTTCTCCTTTCATTGAACTGGCCACCGTAGTATCCATGACTGGATATGATTTGATATAATCCGGTGTTTGTGGCCGAGAATCGGCTGCTACCACCATAACGCCATTGTGATGGCCACCATTTGTATTACCATGTTGGACATGATGGGTGGTAAGACTGTTGTGATGCTGCTGCTGCTGCTGATGGTGATAGATTGAATTGTTGTTGCTAACGTTTAAAGGCTGCGAGTGATGGAGATTATTGGCCGCTGTATTCAGAGGCGATTGGGGGTGGTGATAACTGGCTGCTGCCGCTGAAATTGTCGAAGTGGAGCTGGCAGAGTGTGGCATAAATGTATCGTAGAGACTCATTTGATGATGCGGCTCCGAGGTGGAAACTATGTTATTGTTGCTATTGTGATGTGATTGCGGGGGTGGTGGTGGCGGATAGTTGGAGGGATTAATACTAGTGGGTTG
This sequence comes from Philornis downsi, assembly GCA_019455685.1. Lineage (NCBI taxonomy): Eukaryota > Metazoa > Arthropoda > Insecta > Diptera > Muscidae > Philornis > Philornis downsi. Next base: position 369,960 of record JAHXMU010000092.1, on the reverse strand, counting down.
TTGCAGGGTTTGGGGTAGTATTAAGGAATTGTGTTTAAGGGAATTATTGTAAATCACCGAGGAGGAAGGGGCGGAAGAGGACAAGGGACAGGGAGGGGAAGGGGGTGCCAACTTAATTGTGGAAGCAATGGAGGACGAGGCAGATAAAGCTGCTGCTGCCGCTGCTGTTGCTGTGATATTGCCAGCACCTGTGGGCACAGTATCCATGTCTGTGACAGGTGCTGATAATTGTCTACCGTAAGTTGTCACGCCTCTTGGATTTGGAGGCGTCGGGGTATTAAATTCTTGTTTGATAGTCGACGACGTTTGATAAATAATACGCGTATTGTGGTCTTCTTCTACATTGTTTGTTAAAAGTTTAGCATTTTGATAGTATGCGGAAACACTGGTATTAGGAGGTAGCTTTAGAGCATTCTCCAAATGGGATCTACCCATAACGATTTGAAGTCCCGACGTGGTGGACGAAGCCGGCGAAGCTTCGACCTGTGACAGGCCCGCCGAATGGCCCAACGTTTGAGGCGCGAAATTTTGCACTGCTAGAGCGTCTGTTGTTTGTTCGTGTCGCTGAGTCTGTTGCGACATGTGACAGATAACGGATATTTTTGCACTTGTTGTTGTGGCAGCTTCAGAGCCCACATTTAAGCCACTGCTCGTGGGATGACAGTCAGAACTGTCCGCGGACATGACCATTTTCATTGTTTAACGTTTGAACACAATTGAGAGAATATTTTCGTTCCAAGAGATTTTCCCCAACTTCCTCCACTTTTGCTGTTTTGCTAAAATTTCTTCACAATGCTCTTCATTTTTGCAAATGTTTATTAGTAACTTATTTGATTTTCTAACTACACTTCAGATCTTTTGAAATATTTTCACTCTTTCATTTTCCTTTGATTTTTTTTGTAAAATTTTGTTTTAATTCATAGTAATTTTCTTTTCATTCAATTTATTTCCTTTAATAAATTTCTATCTTATTTCACATAAACATTTATTTTTTCTTTTCATAAAAATCTTTTTTGTTGTTATCAACCGTTCACGTTTGCTTTGTTTTTAATTTTCATTTATCTGTTTGTTTTTATTTATGATGTAAAAAATTTCTTGCATTTGTTTGTATTTTTGTTTCACTGACGATTTTGTTTGAGTGTATTAACAAACATTACGTATCCGTCTGCCGCAAAAAACGATCTGCACGTTATGAAGCGCCGCTTGTCAATGAAAGGAAAATCAACGTTTACGTTGGATCTTGTTCGTTTTCGGAATGCCCGTTCAGTCATCACACAGCCAGTGTGTTTGGCGAACGCCAACTATAGCAACAATATTCCGTCAACTCCGAGCCGAGAAAAAAAACATTGGTGTAGTAGTTGTGAGGAAAAAGACCCTGGTAGCAAGTTTCTCTCACTCCTCACTCTCATGCTCTCATTTGTACTCAGCCTGCCTGCCTGTTGAACTCACGTGCTCTTGAAAAACAAATTGAACTTCATCGTGCAATTGTTGTTGGTTGTGCCGTCGCCTGTTTGTGGGGTAACTTCGGTGTGATGTGTTACTACCACTACTACTACAACAACAACAACGACTACGTTGTCAGGGTCTGATTACGTGTGGGGAGACGCTGTGTGTGATGTGTTTGCTTACCCATTGTCAATGTTATGTTCATTCGACAGTGCCTTGTTGTTGTGATCATTGTGATTGTTTGGTTCTCACTATTGCCGAGGGAGAAAGAGAGCAAATGAGATTTGATTTTTTATACGGAAAATATACAGAGAGCGAGAGTGTTCGCTAGGCCGAGGGTCACCAAAGCGCTCCCGTATCGTAGTTTTTCCTCATTATTTAACACTATGGCTAATAAGAGTTGCCAATTTGAATGCTAAAGGTTATTTAGCACTCTCTAATTAGATTGAAGTACCTAAAAAGTGGCTTTATTTAGATAAACAGATAAATCGGCAGGCGGACCAACAAGAATATTTTGTTCAAAATCAAACAATCAAAACTATTATTTGAAGTAATAATTATTTTGGTGGAAGTTGGACCGGCATCAAAATTTCAGCCGGGCCGAAGCTTATATATTCTCCACAAAGGATTACGTCCCTTACTGTCATCAACGATGCCTTGCTTCGCCGTAAGGCAAGTGGGTGTGACTAAAATATCCTGTTTTCATAAACAATACGTCGGTTTTGATCATTCTTTTAGTGTGATAAGCTGGTGAAGCTTCTTCTAGTGTTATAACGTTTTACTTTCACACTGAGTTTAACCTACTAGTAAGTGATAAAAAATTTAGGAAAATACTAAGAAAAAAATTGTTTCCTCGTAGCCAGATTAGCTCTTTTCGCTTTTTCCCCCCTAAATTGCAAGACCTTCTCATATTTAGTGAGCTGAGCTTACACTCATTCTAATTTCACCACAGCTTAAGGACGATTCCGAACGTCAATAAGTATTTGTCAGAGAAATATAGGTGACCACCGCTCAAAGAGTGGTAGCAAATTGTATCGAGGTTCGAACTTATAATCACATGCATGACAATTCCCATTTCTAACTATCGTGCAAGGGACGGTCGCGGTCGTGGTCGGTATGGGTTTTTAGTTAAAATTTAAAACTTTGCTTGTTAAGGTTAAGGTTTTTGCTCGAAGTAAATTTCAATTTCTTTAATTCAACTGACTTATTTCAATCCATAAAGTATTTGCCATTTTGTACAATGACATTCTGCGATCGTTCAGGCAACTTTTTGATACCAGATTGGAAGAATGTCTGATTCAGCTCACTTGTTTTTTGATTGTTCATTTGTGTTGAAGGATTTACCGTTAAAAACCTTCCCCTTCCATCGAAGATCCACAATTTTTGGCGAGTCTGCACAGATGTGTGAAGCTTATCGTGGTCGTGTTGGAAAATCACCACCAATTCAGGATTTTTTTCTTTTAGTGCCACAATGGATCCCAAAATTTATGGGTCTCCTACAATTCAATCGGCTGAGCTAAAGCGCCATATGTGTGAAAAAATCGAAATTACTTGTTTGTCAGCCAAAGATGGAGAAATAACGCGGATATTTAGAAATAATTTTATTTTTTTATTATGTTTATTTTTTTATTGTTTTATTATAGTAACGATTTTAAGATTTCAAAAATGCTTTGTGTGCGAATAATTTATGGTTAGGACTGGTAAAATGTCACAATAAACGTTTCTAATTTTACTTTTTGCATAATGATCGCCTAGCATTTGTCGCCCGAAGTCACTACGATATGGTAACCCTGTGAGAGAGCATTCAGGGTTGTTCATTGCTCCCCTGATAAAACCATTATTGATGATGACGTTTAAGTCTTTACATGAGAGGCCGAATTATCTGTCTGTCCGGGATTTTAAACACGTGTATAAAGAAGGCTATGATTTCATATGCTTCGAGTGCTAACAACACTGTCAATCAACCAAACAGTAGGCATGGATATAAACACCCTCAAACAACTACATTCATTTGATGAGTCTGTAATGTAGTGGTGGTGGAAATGATGTGGTTGCCAGTGGAGGCGGTGGGGTGATAAGATTCGTGGTGGTAGTATTTGGCCTCTTTGCATTGTTGTTGCTGTTGCAGAGCCTGTCTGATGTTGGCGTAACATTAAAAATCCATGCTTTAAGCCTGTAACTTTCTCTATGTTGTCCTAGGTTGTTGTTGCACAGCCACCGCAAGCAGTGTGACGGTGCACAACATAACCTTCACACAGAACACACACAATCTCTTTGGTATATTTTTACTCTAATCGAAAAACAAACATACTCTCATCCTCTCTCTTGGGTTGTTTTGTTGCTCCATTTGTTTGACTTTCTCTCTGAGGGATCTTCGTGTTGGTGGTGATGATGGCTGGCTTGCTGGCAGGGCAATGAATGCATCTTCATTGAATGCGTTGTGTGTGGATGGGATTTTTCAGTTTCAGTTTCGTTGTTGTGTAGAAAAAGAAAACAAAAATCGCTGGTGGATTAATATCGTTTCACATATGGTAATTGTTTGAGATGTATGGTAATTATAATAACCTTTAATTGCTGTTGTTGGTAGTGATATCTTTGATATGTTGTTGTTGCTTTCTGGTAATGGATGTTGCTGATAGTTTTGGGTGAATAAACTTTTTTTGTTGGACCGCCCTTCAATAACATTTTTACATTATGTTGTTGTTGTTGGGGAAGTTGCTGGTGTTCCTGTTGTTGTTGTTTTCGCTGTGCCATCGAAAGTTCATTGCTCGGCGTTTAGTTTGATACAAAAATTGAATTTAAATTTAATTTAACGTTTTTTTTTTCAGAAGAATTTATGTTTAATTTGGAACGTAAAAGTATTCATCTCACCTCGATAAAGGAGACGATGACTCGCTTTATTTAAAATGTTATGAAACACCAAGTTGGAAATTCGGAGTGGTAACATTCGGAGGAGGCAGAATTTAGCGGAAATTATTGGAAATGAAAGATAATAATAATCGAAGCAAAGATGATTTTTGTTCACAAATACGAAAAAATATTCAGTATACGATAACTTTAAAGAAAATATTGGAAGTTTAATGAAAGTTTTCAATGCGAAATTTAATGATAGCTTTAGGAATTGTGGACTATCATCGAGTGAGCCTGACGGTGGGCACATCGTACAGTTTGTTGTTTTTGAATATTAGAAACAGGGATTTAAGGTCGAAGTCTGGAGAGGATATCACGCAGATTCCAAGTGAAATATTGGTTCTAAACACAATAGAGATAGATTGAAATATTCTGTAATAGAAAATCTATATTCGGTATAAGATAAGTTAAAAGGATCGGTAATAGGGATTTAAGCCCGAAATTTGAGGAACATATCAAACAGTTTCCAAGTAAGATGATTCTAGGCTCTCTCATAAGTATCTCAGAGAATGATTAAAATATTTTGTGATGACAAAAAAAGTAAAATCTTTAATATTTTCGACCCAAAAATAATAAATCTTTTACCACCAAAAATAAAATATATATCGGCGGTCACAAGAAAGAACAACCTAAGTAGATTTAAAGTAAAGTCGAGTCGAGACTTTAAAAAGGGCGACAGTCTATCACGAAAAACTTCCAACGTACCTATAGAGAATGAGAAAATCTGACGCGATCTTTAACAAAAGTTAACGTTACTTGACTATTTGTATTGGTCGAGTACTGCGAATGTTACTGCAGCCTTCTCAAACATTAAAAACGGACCAATGTACTCGTTTATCTGTTTAACAAACGTGGACAAAACCCGAGTTGATTGTTCCGATGGACAAAGAGCCACCTCGTCTGGGTAGCTGTCTGAGCTTCAACAACCATATCTTTGGAGCGGATAAATCAATTTTTGAGAGTCTTCGAAAGAAAATTATAAAACGATCGGCCTCGTATGAATCAAGAGCTGGGCTTAGTCAACATCATCAAAATGTAGCGATTGCACTGTTTGTACATTGTTCTACGAATGGATCAAAACACCTCAGTGCGAAAATTGTTCGCTAGTGAATTCAATGGGCGGCGCAGAAGGAAAAAACTCCATTAAAAGCATCATGTGATAAATAGGAGGAAATCTGCAAAAGATCGAATCTCTTGGACTTATTTTCCATGTACGACGTATAATATGTATTCATTTATATTTTAGTCGTAATCTAAATAAATTAATTTACTTGCAATTTCATGAACGCGATATGGGAGAGCTTCTCACATTTCGTGAGTTTACACATATTCTATTTGTAAACTAGCTGAAGGGGACCTACAGCTTAAGGACGTTTCCGAATACCAGTTTCAAAAGCTCTATATAGACTTGCCGATTACTCGGCTATTTGAAGTGTGGTCAGCAAACATCGATGTGATTGCCATTAACAGAAAGAAAGATGATTGCATGGGGATTCAACCCACGATCATAAGCACATGCTTCGGTCGCTCACCGTTTTTTAAGTAAGCAGGTAAATACGTAAAATTCGGTCGTATGTGTTATAGAGATGATTAAATACTGCCCTATCCAATCTGGTTGGTTCTATACAAGGCTGACCAGGTAAAGAGATGACTCACCCAGCGTTCATGTTACTGCAAATCCTAGAGACGACGCAAAGGAAATAGAAGCTCATCGAGAGCTTCAAAACGTTTACGGAGATGCTGCTTTCAGTGAAACAACGTGTCGAGATTGGTTCTGTCGTTTTAAAGACGGTGACTTTGATGTTGACGACCGTTTGCGTGAAGAAAGACGAAAAATATTCGAAGACACTGAATTGACGGCATTGCTGGATGGGGATCTCAGGTAGAGATTGCTTCAGTATTAGGATGTGCCCGTCAAGTCATTTCCAAGCAATTGTATGCGTTTGGGAATGATTCAAAAGCAAGGAACTTGGATTCCTTATGAGTTGAAGCCATGGAACGTTCAGCATCGTCTGAACTGTGAAAAAAATGGATTCATTACGGCAATCCAATGAAAAGAAAGATCATGTTTCTACGCTGTTGCCTCAGCCGAATATTTACGCTGCGAAGGTTATGCTCCGTATTTGGAGGCACCAGTTCGGTGTTATTTATTACGAGCTGTGGAAACCATTACTCGGCATCGGTATCGATTTCAATTTATGCAATTAAGCCGAGCTCTGAGTGAGAAACGTCCACAATATACGGAAAGGCACGAAAAAGTGATTCATCAGCATGACAACGCTCGGCCACACGTGGCCAAGCCCATCAAAACTTACCTGAAAACGCTGAAATGGGAAGTCTTACCCCATCCGCCATATTCTTCAGATATTGCGACGTGCGATTACCATTTATTCCGTTCGATGGCACACAATCTGGCTGATCCACTCACAACATCAAGGAATGACTAGATTTGTGGATAGTCTCAAAAGATAGACAGTTTTACCGTGACGGAATTCGAGCTTTGCCAGAAAGTTGGAGAAAAGTAGTAGCTAGCGATGGGCAATGTTGTCAATGAATCATTTGTAAACATGTTTTAATAATAAAATAGCATTTTTGAAAAAAAGCGAACATTTCGTTGCTCATCTAATATTAAACTTTACTTCTGAAACTGAAAATTGGACAACCCGTTATAAAAAGTTGCGCCTTAAGGACAGCAAACAACATTGTCTTGCTTATATCAATTTTGAAAGATATTACGTGATTTTGCAAAAATCGCTCTGGTTATAACTTGTGAATAACGTTGAATTTTCGACTGTGAATCGGACCCGAATACATGTCTAAATAATGACAACATTAATAAGGAATAAACTCGATTTTGTCCTAACTTCACTTAAATCGTTTTCCCTTGTGAACACAGATATATTGGATGTAACGGTTTTGTTTTCTTTGTATTACCACACTTTTGATAAAAATAATTTACTTTTACTTCAAAATTAATGGGGCCACAACTATCCGTATTCAAATATATGACATGAAAATCAATTGCAGAAAAGAAAAAAAAAAGAATGCTAAAGTATTATTTTAAATTTTCTACAAACTGTGATTTCAAACGATCATGAATCTCGCTGTCTCCTAAAGGCCTCTACAATGTGAAGTAATAATAATAAAATTTATGAATTGGACCAATAGATAGAGATTGCCTGAGTAGTTCGTACAATAATATTTAAGTTTAATGACACTTTTTCTATTTAATTCGGCCGAATGGAAACTCGACAAGACATCTGGCACCAAACAGCATACACGCTTATGATGAATGCTATGAGTATTCATTATATAGCTACGACTACTGCTATTGCCGTGATCATGATCTTGATCGTGATCATGAAATTACTGTCATAATGGTGCTGTTGATCTTCAATTCGGTTTTCAATTGCTCGGTGCAAAAAAAAAAAAGAGAAATATCTGCCTACCACTGGCAAAGTAGTTAATAGCAACAACAGTTTAGTTATACTGGCAGTAGCCATAATACCAACCAAATGGCATTGATCTTAAGTGAGAGTGTAATGATAGCAACAGCAACGAATTTAAATTGTATCTGATGGTCTGTCTGGTCTATGCGAAGCCTGCGTTTCGAATTTACAATTCGTAGTGCGATCGCTATATTGTATTGCATTTGGAGGCCCCCTCTCTCTCCCTCTTAATGCGGTATGCGAGAGAGCCCCTCTTTGTACTTTAGTTGTACAACATCGAAAAAATCATGACATTGCCAACATAATCAACAACTCCATGTTCATGTTTGAAAATGTCATTGATCGCTAAAGTGTTTTGTTAACTTTATTTATTATTGGTAGTAAATACTTTATTGTAAAGCTGTTCGTGCAAAAGCGAACAAAAATCGCTCAAACAATGTGAAATGTGGTTAGGAATGGCAAAATTGTTTATGAGAGTGGAAAAAATTATTAGCGACTAATGTTAGCGTGTACCAGAATTAGGGGTAATAATAAATTTCCTCAAATGAGGCAGATGATCAAATCAAAAGGGGACAAAAACTGGCCTAGGCAACTCTGTCAGGTGTAGTAACTTTGCGAATGGGCCTGGTAAATCGTGGTCACAAAACTAGCCGACCTGACAAAGAAGACACCAAGAAGTTGGAAAAATTTTTGTTTATTTTTCCACATAATCTCTTTTCAGCTCAATACACTTTTTACAGCGATATTCAACAACTTCTATACCCTGTTTATAGTAAAAACTCTCAACCGCACGATTCATCTCTTCACCACCGAGCCATTTCTTGAAGTTTCGAAATGGAAAACAGTCCGATGGAACTAAATCTGCCGAATAAGGCGCTTGACGAAGCAATCCGAACCTTAGTTCGTTAATTTTAGCCATCGCAATAGTGGAAGTATAAATTGGAACATTGTTTTGATGAGACAGCACTTCCTTTTTCGCCAAATGCGGCCTCTTTTCCATAATTTCATCACCTAAATGCTGCAATAGATTAGCACAATATGCGCCGTTGATATTTTTTTTTTCTTTCTGAAGAAAATCAATAAAAATAATCCCATGTGCATCCCAGAAAACAGACGCCATGAACTTGCCTGTAAATGGAACCGCCTTCGGCTTCTTTGGACACGATTGTATGATTTGACTGTTTCTTTACCCCAGGTGCAAAGAGGGGGACCCATGCCCAATTCATGATTATTAATCGATGCACAAATTCGGTTTTATTGTAGTGAAACATCGCCAAACCAAAGAAAAAAAAAAGAAGAAGAATGAACAATATTACATATTCGGAGTCGGGAGTTACACATTTGGTTGAAATGTTGAAAAAATCGCTAAAATACGAAAACTTCTATAACTCGAAAATGGTGTCCAATCATGAAAATACTACAATTGTTGATCTACGTTGGAGGCATAAACCAGGCGATACCCATCACACGATATTTAAAAAAAATATATTACAAAATCACTAAAAGTAAAAAAAAAACGACTAAGCACCAACAGCAATATTTTTAACATTGCACACTTTCAGTACAAATTTAGTATTTTCTGCTGTAGAGCAATACGAGTACCAACTACTAATGATATCTAGTAAAGCAAGACCTCCGCCTGAAGACCAAAGCATCCTGAAGTAAATTTATCACTAAGGAAATTTTAAATTTATTCACTTAAGGAAAATTTTATTATAATACTAAATTGCCTTATGAGGAGGAACGCTTTTAGATCAGTACAACTGACATGCTATAGGTGGCGCGGAAATAACTTTTTAATAGCGTTTTGCATATTAAAATATCAGTATTTTATTATAAATCATTTCGGAGACTTTTACAATGAATTTATTCATATGAAAATACGAGTATGTCTTCAATTCTATTCATTTAACTTTCTTTTTTGTGTTTTTTTAATCCCATCATATCAATTTTAAATTCAATTAAATGAGGCCAACTATTTATGTTACCCCCTAATAGTTTTTGCATATAAACTTAATAAGCGGCTATCAAATGCACTTAGTGATATCAACATCCACATCGAACGTAATTTAATAGTGCACACATATAAATTATTCATTTCTTTGGAAAGGTAAAAAAAGCGGGGAGAACACTGAGAGAAACCATGATTAGCTAAATAGAAAAGAGTTAAGGACTTGCCTCATAACCTGGTCAACATATAGGCAGTATTTTGACTCAGACTGAACAATGTTTTATGTTCTAAGCAGTCTATGCAACTATTTTTTAAATGTTGAAAGAAGACGGCAAATGGTCATTGTAGTACTATTCCCTTCTAGGACAATAAGAATCCAAAAATGCAACTTTTAAAATTTTAGACTTTGACGATTTTAATCCATTATAGCCAAATTTCTCTCCGTCATCTTGAACTGAATTATTGTCGTTCACGAGTTGTTCACACAAGTGCTCCAAAATTACATACGAGTATGCCGAAAAATCGCCTATTTAAAAAATCGCTAAAATATAAAAACTTCCATAATTCGAAAACGGCATCCAACCGTGAAAATAAGATAATTTTTGATCTCCATTAAAGGCTTAAACCAGGCGATGCCCCTCACACATCATAAATAAATTTTAAAAATTGCCGGAAATAAGAAAAATTGAGAAAACTGAAATAGGGCCAAACACCAATGGCATTGTTTTTGACATTCCCAATTTTCTATTCAAATTTAGAATTGTTTTTCGATGTGCAGTAAAACCATTTGTTTCTACCTTCAGCGTATCAAAAACTGAGGAGCAAAATTAGCCTGAGACTGTAAACAATTCCTGTTCTGACCGATGGCCTATGATTGATTATTGTGCATCAGAAGTGTCCAATTTGGGGATCCTAATGCTGCTTACATTTGCATAAGAAGTTGCAATGATCGGCTTCAAGTTTTGACAATGCGAATACTGGCTTTTACTGTGACCTGGAGAGCACTAATAAATAGTACACTGTAAAGGAGGCTGATTTCAACTGTAGCTGCATGAAAATTTGGTATTGTATTAAAGTAATATATAATAGTATATCTCAAAACTTGCATAATATTGTTGTACTGGGGGAGTTGTTCCATATATAGGCCTGGTATCAGCAGTGATTCTAAGAAAATCTTCCATTTCTCAAATAGAAACATTTTTACAGAGTTAGAGAGTTTAGCGTCTTCATCTCTAAGGTATCTTGTATTTCGATGAACCGAAACTAAAGTTAGAATCAAATTTCTCAGAAATTAAGAACGCAATTATTTTGAGATTTTAATCGATTGTTGTGCTCCTCAAAACCTATATAGCTCCATCCAATAATATGATTAATACCGGTCAGTAAGGCCATATATAAAGTTCAGAGTATCATCCACATTTGCCTAATAATTTAATAAGAGCTGGTCGTATTACTCCATTTGTACCACAACTATGCTGTCATAAATCGACGATAGTTTATACTGATCTCTTATACAATTTTCGAACATAAAACCCCTGCTGTGCATTGCAATTATTGTACTTTTTTTTAGAAACAAAGAACCTGATTTAAGTCGTTAGGGCGATTAACTACTACTTTTTTAGAGACAAAGAACCTGATTTAAGTCGTTAGGGCGAGTAAGTTCCATCTGGGAGGCCAGAAAAGTTACTAAATTGGCCGTTAAATTTCTCAGATATGAGAAATATTATTCGTTTGTGAAGTTTTTTCATTTGTAGACATCTCGTGACTCTATATAATGATAGAGTCATGTACTGCAATCCTATAAAGCTACATGATGATCTCCAAGGGCCTGATTGATATCGATCTGACGCGTTCCGTGTGGAGGCCCCAAAATCACCTATTCTTGTTTGATAAATTGCTAAGATCATGTGCATACATACGATTATACTGATTGGACCGTGTGTGGTCCCGAAAATCGTGTGTATTCTGTGAAAATTTTCAGCGATCGACCACATATTTCTCTGACATGATTATTACATTTTTCTAATTGACGTCGATCAGGCGAGTTCGGTATTAATAGACGAATATCAATAGACGATTTTCATTTCTTAGACTTCAAAAACTCTTCACTATAGCCAATTATTGAGAGATCTTTCATGATCATGACCCCAAACTTAACTATGTTTGAACGAAAATTTGCTAACGTTATTTTCGTACTTCTTAGATTATTTTGAAATTTGTTTTAGAAATTCAATGATGCCCCGATCTGGTTAATATCCGTCAGATATGCCCTTTTTTAAGGCCTCAAAATCGTCGATATATAAACGGAAATTTAATAAGTTCGGCTTTGTATTTTTAAAAATAAAGCGAATTAATATCATTGTATTGAGATGGCTACCACGGATTAGATTAGTGATAGTTATAAGTTCCCCGTAAGGGTGTGAAAAAAATCTATTATAGCTCTATGGGAAGGTCCAGAATTGTATTCATATTTCTCAAATATAAATTGTAAAATTATTTTGAGATTTTTTTTCATTCATGGTCCTCTCACAGAACTGCACTATGGCACTGGATCTGGTGAAAACTGTTTATAGATGTGGTTTAGGTGTGGGCTAAAAATGCACACTATTTGCAAAAGAAGTTACTGAGACAGCCCTACAAAGTTTTAGTGAAATTTGAAGCTTATATTAAAAACACTTTCTTTTGAACTTAGGGGAAGTGTTTCTATATTTAACTTAGCATATAAACAATTTTTAATACAGCTCTCTTACGAGAAGTTTAATGACAAAACGCACCTCTATCATGTGGCGGAAAACGTTATAGAATGTCGTCGTATTGATAAATTGTGTATAAATTTTCATAAAATCGAGTAAAGTAGAATACAAACCTGTTTGCACTTGTACGTAAAAATGAATGAAGGGCAACATATCGCAATAGTAGTTGAATACGGCAAGGAATTTGCCAGAAACTTTTGGAATTCTTACAAATATTTTTATTATAAAAACTGTAATTTTAATAGTTTCAATTATTAACTAATTCAGGAATTTAAGACAAATTCTATTCTGGAAACTACACCAGAATGAATGAGAATAGAATTTTGCATTTCTTTTTGAAAATATGGATGAACACACAAATCAAAAGCTTAATATTTGTTTATTTATTTATTGAATTGATTTGCGATTGGTTTGCATCTCATGTAGCACATTATACAAATTAATGGTTTTATGTTATAAAATATCGATGAAATATTAGTTATACTATGTTCAAATTTCATTCTAATCGGTTCAATTGTATAGGAGTTTGTGGCCAACACACAGACACTAATAAATTCGTAATATGATTGCAACATTTCCCTCTGTATAGTAAATTCTATAGCCATCTGGCGTTGGGCCTTTAAGTTACTTTATAACATATATATTTGCCTTATGGTTAGGTCACAAATTTACGCTGTTTGCCTGAGACGTTACTGGGAAAGCCCACCTAATTTTTATTGAAATTTGAGGCTATCGTAGAGGTGGTATTTTGTCAATAATATGACCATTCAAATCATATGACCCTATTGCCCTATTGCAATATCAAATTTATAAGTTATAACAATTTGCACATTGATACTCTCACCAATAAAAATCCGAAAATGGGTACTTTGAGAAGTCACACCACACGAGCCAGGAAGTCATATTACTGCAAGACAATCTATCTATCAATATGCCTAAAACTGGATCGACAACTTTAGAAATTAACTTTTGTTTACATTTTAATTATAATTATTAAGCTTGTAATCGCACTAGTTGATAATTTGGTCAAATAGATAAGAGAAATATAATTCCAAGGAAAATACACTGTAGATTATATTTGAAAAGTTAGTTGAACGCACTATTTAAATATTTGGTGTTTAAATATGGATTGAATTGCCAAGAGAGTGATTTGTATGCCACAGGTAAATTTTCTGGTATCTTCTAGGTATTAATCATAAAACCTTAGAAACCATTCCAGATTCATCAGCTATGATTTATCAAATTTTTACCTTAATCACTCGCATAGTATAGTAGTTTACGCTCAACACACAGATGTTACCAAATTGTATTATTATTACATCATATTGGATGTAATTTCTGTGCTAAAAATTCCTACAGTGTAGTGGAGTCGGTAGTTTTTCGGCGATCAGCATTTAATGTACATTACAGGTGATTTGATTATGCTGTTGCTGTTATTACCTTATGTTGTTGCAATTTTGTTTTTAGTTGAAATCAACAAACGCGAAAGTTTATCAATTACTTGCTAACAATGTAAGCGCTTTTGGATATTTCTTCGCGTCGATCGTTTTTTTCTTCATTTTTCCAACTTGTGGTTTTCGCACTCAAAACGATTTTAAAGTGAAATTGAAATGATTTTGTTCCTCTTCTTGTGTTTTTTCTTGCATTGTTTTCGTTGTCGTTGTCGTCATTTTACACAGAGTTTATTCATCTTTAGCAGCTTGGCCGAAATTAAATGTGAAATAAAGTAAAATGTTGCAATCAATTTGTGATTTTTTTTGTTTGTTCGAAAATAAATTCCTCGATGTCATTGCAGAAAATGGAATTGTGTACAAAAGTGTGTGTAATGTAAAACACTGTATGGTGCAAGGAAGGCATCACAAAGAAAACCAATACACTTTTGGAAAATAACAACCACAAGCGATGCCTTTAAGTGTGTGTTTGTGTATGTGATTGTAGTACAATAAAATACCCCTTTGTAATGACGTGTGTCATATGGTTGAGTTGCACACACACATACACAAACGTAAATGGTACTACATATACAGCAAATGTGAGCGCTATATGCGAATAAGTACTCCACTGAACTTGGCTTTCGTACCATTGACCTTTTGCTGCAATCCATTGCAATGCAATTCTTCCCTGTCTTATAATCGTTTCGATTTCGATTGGGGTGTTGTGTCTGAGGTTTTCTTTTCGGCTCTCCGCCATATTATGTGTATTGTTTTCGTCATTCACATTCCTTACTTATCGTTTGTCCGCCGGTGGTTGCTGGTGGGCATTCAATGCTTTGCTTTGCTGTTCTTTCATTTCGATATCACAATAAGGAAGTGCCAATAAATTGTAATTGAAATGTCGAATTTACAAAAAAGAAGAAAACAAATGTTTAATTGTTTCTTAGGGTCAAGAGTGTGAAAATTGGCGAAATGTCACAGCATGACATTTGGAAAAGCAGTTTTTTCTTAATATTTTAACAGTAAAACTCTTCATATTGTAATTTGTTTCAACGAATCTTCGCTTCATTATGGGAAGTTTTTTGAAAAGTTCTCTGCAGTATTAAGTTCTGCCATAGAAAGACGCCAAAATGGACAAAAACAAGAATCGCTGTATACTCGTATTTGACTTTCATTTTACATATTGAATGTACCGGTGGGCATATTTTCGTATAGAAAATATGCCGGTGGGCAAATTTTCGTATAGAAAATGTGCCGGTGGGCAAATTTTCGTATAGAAAATGTGCCGGTGGGCAAATTTTCGTATAGAAAATGTGCCGGTGGGTAAAGTTTTCGTATAGAAAATGTGCCGGTGGGTAAAATTTTCGTATAGAAAGTGTGCCGGTGGGCAAATTTTCGTTGGGAAATTTGTCGTAAGGCAACTTTTCGTTCAGCAAATTTAGTTTAAAGCAACTTTTCATTCTTCTTATTCTGAATTATTGTCAACTTTTGACATAGAAAATTTGCTGTGGCCACATTTTCGTACAGAAAATTTAAAATTTAAATTTCACATAGAATATTTGCTTTTTCCAGAAATTTTCCGTAAGAAAATTTACTGCTGGAAGGAATTTTTATATGGAAAATTTGCTGCTAAAGGCAACTTTTCGTATATAAAATGTGTTGTTTGGGGGCACCTTTTGGTATAGAAATGCATATATGTACCTGTTGGAGACAACTTTCAAAGCGAAGGTTGATGTTGAAAATGTCAAAAATTAAGCAAATTACATATTTTCGTGCCTATAGTAGATGTTTGTCGCTGACGACATTCTGAGGCGAAAAGTTGTATTACGAGCAGTGTTTGCTCTGCAAGACCTTAAATACTCTGCAATTTTTAAAGTACAACCCAAATATCAACGTTTTTTACTAGAAAAGTATTTCAAGAACACAGCAAAAAGCAAATGATTATGCAAATTTCGCTGTCGATGTATCGTTTGGGAAAAGTATTTCGTAATCTTTCAGAACCATATCCTAAACGAATCGCCCTATTGCAGTTTTATATAGACTCAGTTGTACTTTTTTGTTGTCTTATCTAGCATGTTCAAACATTATTATCGCTTCCAGTTTTTTCGCTTGAAAAAATGAAGGTCACCAGCACAAATTCTTTCGATTATACAATACACAAATGCATGAATTTGTCTAAAATTCAATTTCCTTATCAGTGCGAAAGCAGGCAACAACACAATAATGAATAAATATTATAATATATTTCTTAACGTCACATTTCGCACGAGTCTACATGATTAGAATGTTAGAAACGGTTGGAAAAGTGGGATAAAAGCTGGCCGAGGGGAGATGGGCGGGGCCCGATTTCCCGTTGCCCAGTATTATCTAACGAGTTATTTTTGTGTTTCTCTGTGCTCAGCAGTTGTATGTTTTCGTAAAAAAAATCCATGCAAAAGGTGAAAATTCGATAACAGATTTCAAGGCCCCCATATCAGCCACGAGCTCTTTTAAAACTAACAAATAACAAAAATGTTCCATTACCATAAGCACGCAAACAGAGCTGTTGAATAGACGTTTATAGAGCATTTTATGGGTAGATTTTTGCTTTGTCTCTCGTTTTGGTTGTCCCAAATTTGGAGCTATTTCCCAAAATGTACCCACAACCAGATCTCAAATCTCAATACATCATTTTCGATTTATTATTAACAACTATCTGTAAAGAGTTTATGTAAATACGTTCTATTGAACATTCATAATTCGGCCAAAATGTTTAAGAGTCTCAGTTTGCGAGGCCTACGCACAATTAGTCTCATTAACGTACGTACTTGAGGCAAAGAATGAGCGCAGCAAATGTACCGACATGAAACCAATTGAGAGCGAAAATGTGTAAATTGTTTTCTTCCGTATTGTTGATAGTCTGTAGCTCTCTGATTTCACACTAATATTTACTGACCTTGGCCCAAAAATGGTTCAGAAACTTTTGACTACTGGGAATTTGCGAATTTTGGCTGTAGACATCTGGGAAGAGATAAGATTAAATCCTTTTCAATAGGTGACTGAACTTTTTTGCGTACTCAAGGCCACCATGTACGGAAAAGTATAACGCATTTTTTTGCACGAAATGTCGAGTGCTGATGATGGTGAACTATTAATTGTTCTAAATAAGTATTGATTGAAAATGTGCCGACATAAAAATTACTAATGGTTTATTGTGCAAGGACAAGTTTTGATTAATAACTTTATACATTGACATAATTTTTAACTATATTATAATAGAACAATTTTTGGACAATAATGCGCACTAGGTTACTTTTACCCTGTGGAAATAAAACAAAGCGTCATTTTATTATGTGTAAGAATAACATGGAAACAAAACTGCTCAATTCCGTCGCGTTTACATATAAGTGATTGTTGCTCTTTTTAATTTTATGGCCGGTCATGCGCCATCTATCGATCATTAAATGAGTTACTTTAGAAATTACCATCAACGCATAATTTGGAAGGTAACTGGCATATTTTTTTTACAGAAAGTTCGTTGCTTGAAATTCTTCGCTTAATATTTTCTTTATAGCAAATTTTTGGCTTGATATTTTCTATATAGCAAATTCTTGGCTTGATATTTTCTATATAGAAAATTCTTGGCTTGATATTTTCTATATAGAAAATTCTTGGCTTGATATTTTCTATATAGAAAATTCTCCGCTTGATATTTTCTATATAGAAAATTCTTCGCTTGATATTTCCTATATAGAAAATTATTCGCTTCATATTTTCTATATAGAAAATTATTCGATTGATATTTTCTATGTAGAAAATTCTTCGCTTAATACTTTCTATATAGAAAATTATTCGCTGTATATTTTCTATATAGAAAATTCCTCGCTGGATACTTTCTACGTAGAAAATTCTTCGCTTGATATTTTCTACGTAGAAAATTCTTCGCTTGATATTTTCTATATAGAAAATGTTTCGCTTGGTATTTTCTATATAGAAAATTCTTCGCTTAATATTTTCTATACAGAAAATTCTTTGCTTGATATTTCCTATATAGAAAATTCTTCGCTTGATATTTTCTATACAGGAAATTTTTAGCTTGATATTTTCTACGTAGAAAATTCTTCGCTTGATATTTTCTATATAGAAAATTCTTCGTTTAATATTTTCTATATAGAAAATTCTTCGTTTGATATTTTCTATATACAAAATTCTTTGCTTGATATTTCCTATATAGACAATTCTTCGCTTGATATTTTCTGTATAGAAAATTTTTCGCTTGACATTTTCTATATAGAAAATTCTTCGCTTGATATTTTCTATATGGAAAACTCTTTGCTTGATATTTTCTATATATAAAATTGTTCGCTTAATATTTTCTATATAGAAAATTCTTCGCTTGATATTTTCTATATAGAAAATTCTTTGCTTAATATTTTCTGTATAGAAAATTCTTCGCTTGATATTTTCTACATAGAAAATTCTTCGCTTGATATTTTCTACATAGAAAATTCTTCGCTTAATATTTTCTGCGTAGAAAATTCGTTGGTCAGAATTTTGTGTAATGTTGAGTTATTAACTTCGCCAATTCCTTGAAGCTTTCGATTACGTAATTCTCTCACCAGTTGCTTAGGTGTTGGAATATCAACCAACCAAATTAAAAAATGGCAATAGCTTTAGCCATTAGCTGGTTTTTGCCAGCCTTTAAGAGGAAATAACTAACAAAATTTTGTACAAATATCAATTGACTTACAAGACGAATACTTCTAGTTTTGTCTCCCATTTCGCAATTTGTATCTGTTAGTTAAATTTATTACAAAAGTTTCTTTGCTAATTTTAAGTATATTCTCACACAATCGAGGAAATGTGCAAATAGATCCTGCACCAAAAGTTACCATTATTTGATTTAGTTTTTCCTACATAACTTGAACTTAATGACTGCAGCACTACCCATCAAAAAAAGTGGAAGTCATTCCAAAAAATAGAGTTTTCATATGAGGACGGTCTCAAAACTGCCTGCAGTTTGAAAGACAACTTATTTTCGTGAAAAGTGACAACCTTTTAAGACATATGTTTTAAGTTTCAAGGCCCCACATTGTTTAGCATTTTTATGTGAGCCATCAAAAGTATACGATCTCACAGTAAATTTATAAGCATGGAAGAAATTGGTCACCGTTATGTAATTCAATATTGCAATTTGAAAGGTCTCAGTCCAACCAATATTAAAGTCATGCTAGATTCTACTCTGGAGGAATCTGCTCCTTCGTTTACGACTGTTAAATACTGGCTAACAGAGTTTAAACGAGGCCGTACAAGCTGCTAAGACAATCACAGTAGTGGTTGACCAATTGAGGAGTCCACGACACAACACGACCGACACGATTAGGAAAATCCACACAATGGTATTGAATGATTGCCGGCTAAAGTTACGTGAGCTACCTGAAATGATGGCCATTTCAAAAAGTGTTATACATCGTATATTGATCGAAAATTTGAAAAAGAGAAAGCTGTGCGTGAGATGGATGCCACGTTTGCTTTCAACAGAGTACATGGAAATAGCGTCGTGAACATGTTTCTATAGAGTGTTTGGTGATGTTTCACGGCAATAAAGCAGAATTTTTGCGTCAGTTTATAGTTATGCATGAGACATGGGTCCACCACTTCTCACCTGAGACAAGGGAACAGTTAAAGCAGTGGGCAAGGATGGAAGAATCGTGTCCAAAGAAGACGAAGACGGTTCCATCTGCGAAAAAGAAAGTGCTCTTCCATCAGGACAATTCTTCAGCTCACACATTACGATGGTCAATATTAATGAAGCCTTTTCACACCGAACGAGGATTTAGGCAGGGCGACAGTCTATCGTGCGATCTCTTCAACATACTGTTGGAGATGATTATGAGGAAAGCTGCAGTTAACACGATTGGTGCCATCTTTAATAAAAGTCATATGTTACTCGCTTATGCAGATGATATAGACATTATTGGGCGAAAACTCCGAGATATTACTGCAGCCTTCTCAAGCATCGAGAAGGAAGCAACGGGGACAAATGGGTCTGGTGGTAAACGAGGACAAAACAAAGTTATTGGTTTCAACGAACAAAGAGTCTACTCGTTTGGGACGCTGTGTGAACATTGACAGCTATAATTTTGAAGTGGTGGAAGAATTCATCTACCTCGGTTTCGCTGTAAACAAAACAAAACGAATGATGTCAACATGGAAATAAAGAGGAGAGTATTGCTTGCTAACAGATGTTACTATGGGCTAAGCAAGCGGTTCAATGATAAAGACCTCTCTCTATCAACAAAAATCTGACTGTACCAGACGTTGGTTCTACCCGTGTTGTTATATGGCGCAGAATCCTGGGTTATGACGCAAGCGGATGAATCAGTACCCGGCAATTTTCGAGAGGAAAACACTCCGGAAAATATGTGGACCTATCATCGTTGACGGAGAATATAGGCGTCGCATGAACAATGAGCTGTCTGAGCTATATGCCGACATCGACGTGTCAAACGCATTAATATACGGCGATTGCGTTAGCTGGGTCATGTTGTGCGGATGGACCCAAATGCTCCGGCACGGAAAGTTTTCGACAACGAATTCGGTGGACGGCGCAGAAGAGGGCGACCAAACCTCCGTTGGAAGGACCAGGTTTTTGAAATACTATCGAAGCTTGGTGTGACGAATTGGAGGAGAAGCGCAGAAAATCGAAGCGCTTGGAATTATTTGTCTGTCTATTCCAGTCGCCACAGAATATTAATGAATTAAAGTTTAAATTGCTTCATCACGTACCTTATTCGCCAGATTTAGCTCTCTCGGACTATTTTCTATTTCCACACTTGAAAAAATGGTTCGGTGGTAAAAGATTTGCCAACAATGAAGTTTGCGGTTGGTGTTTATTTTAAGGAGTTTGCCATAAAACGGTCCAAAGAATTTGCACTGCTATAGAGGTTCTGGGGAAAAGGCAGTGAAAAAATATCAAAAACAAAAGCATTCATCCGCCTATGACAAGACCATGTTAAATTCTTCAATGGTTATCCATGTTTTCACCACTTTTAGACGACGGCCAGCCGATCATTTTAACTTCCCTGTATGCTCTTTTTTATTTTCATTTTTCTCTTCCAAAGCTGTCACCAATTCATTCAATTCAAATAAGTCGAAGGACTGATGTTCAAAAGTTTCTTCGCATCAATTAGCCGTTGTCAAAGCTCCCGGTCAAGTTGAAACCATTTCTGCTAAAATGTGAAACTTATGCGTGTTTTTTTAATATTTTCAATGAGCTCAGTTCAGTTTAGTTCAGTTCATTTTTTATTTCAATCTTTTTTATATTTCATTTTTTTTTAATTTTTTCACTTGGCAATATTTTGCTAGATATGTTAGTATAGAGAAACATGGATTGAGTTACGAGTTTTTTTTTTATTTCTTTTAATTTTTATGTTTTCTATTCTGCTCTGTATTCTAATGATTTGACATGTTTATTTTTTGACTTTTAATTACGAACAGTTGGAATGGCTGCCATATAGAGATGGATGTTAGCATACACTCGTATATGATGTCAAAGTTCAGGGAGATGTGTAGGGGATTTATCAGGTTCAAAATGTCGATTTTTGGAAGAAAATGAGTTAGAGTTGGAATGTGCAATTCTTTTGTTTTTCAAACATGAATCTCTTTGTAGCGTAAATAATACACGAATATATATGAATTTATAAATTTATCTCTAATAACTCAAATAATAAAATCAACTTGGTTTTAAACCAACTAGAAAAAGCTTTAACATTGAATTTATTATGCATCTCCTTCGCAGAATAATAAGAATTTACATCTTCAATTTTTTCTATTAAAGAAATATTTTCAACTACAGGGCGGCGCACCATTTGTGCTACAATACGAAATTCAAATTAAATTTTTCTATTTAATTTATTTTATATTTTTCTATTGTATAGAAAATTCAGATGAAAGTCAGATTCAGAGCAGATGATAGACCGCAAATGACCTTCATGCTTATATAGGGTGGTGCATAAGTAACGTTAACGGCGGCTATATTGAATGCGTTCTTGTGCATCATTTGGTTTTTACTCGTGAATCAATTGCATCTTATATAGGGAAAGAAAGAAAGAACATATGTATAATTCTTTGCAAAGACCGCCTAAATATCTGGACAACTGTTGAGAACGTCGTCTGGTGGAAGTTTCGGGGTTTTCCTTAATACTTGCTTGCGCTCGAGCAATGGTCACTTCATTTCGAACTGCACGAGATCTTCCAGCACGCGGAAGATCACAGACAGCCCCTTGTTGCCCAAAATGCTGAACCGATCGGTAAATTGTTGGAGCGCTAGGAGCATTTCGAACCTGAAAGAAATTTCGATATGATCTTTATAATCAAATGCTGACTTTCAAAATAAAATTCAACAACTTTGGTTCTTTGTTTCTGTGCTGAGGCTTTCCATCCTAAATTTCCCAAACATTATCTAGTCAATTCTGTAAAGAGACGAAAAAAAAAGACTTAAACAAAAAATGTATTCACTGATCAAGTCTTAACGTTGCTTATTGGCCACCCTATACAAGCATATGCAACACCTGATCAGAAAATTATTCATTGTGGCCTGATGTGTTGAAGTCGCGATCGCCTTAATTATTATCTTAATGGGCTGCTTCAATTCAGTCAAATTCCTTGATTTCATTCTGTACACCTATTGCTTGACTTAACCCATACAAAAAAAAGTCCGGTGCAGTCAGGTCAGGCGATTGTGGTGGCCAGCAGAAAATGGCGTTTCTGGATATTAATTTGTTTGGGAATTTTCGTTGGAGTTTCGCCATAACCGGTCTGGCCTTGTTTGCAATTAATCCAGGTTGCTGTTGAAATGGTTGCGTCTTCGGCATCTCAACATCTTTAAATAACGGTCCTCATTGATATTGACAATATGTTTGTAGCACTATTCGTGCGCTAGACTGTATTAGCAAATGCCCACAATTTTGTGCAATTCATTTGAACTTTTTAATAAAATAAAAATTTTAATTTTAGTTACACCATTATTTACCTATCTTCGTCAGTCAAAAACTTCTCCCCCAAAATTCATAGTGCAACTTGATGTGATGGTGATGGTTAGTACACGCGGCTATCATGATCATGGTGATCACGGGTTCAATCCCGCATACAGCCACTTATCATTATTTGAGCGGCGATCATCTCAATGTGTCTGATGAGCACTCGAAGTGTTTGCGAAGTCAAGTATTCGATAAGTCTAGTAAATCTTTCTTAAACCGTGACGTCGTTAAACTGTAGGTCCCGTTCCCTTGAGTGAGTCTGAAAATGAAATGCGTGTAAGCTCATAGAATGTGAGAAGCTCTCTCATATATCGTTTATGAGCTACAAAGGAGTTTTTTTTATTTCCGTCTCTAAATCAGTATGTAGCGGTCTTTTTTACCACTTTCGCCTGACTGTTTAACCCACAAATTAAGTTTCGAAAGTGCAACCTTACTTTTATTTCAGAAGGGAGTTGCCAAATTTCTTAGTGGCAACTACATCCGCTTATTCTACGCACTGGTACATTTTCCGTTCTTGAGAAAAAAAACGAATTTCGAGAAATCAGTTTTATATTGAAAGCTTTAGGAAAAAAGAACACGAATAATTTCGCATTTCTGATTTAAGCCATAATGGATAATGTGCCATGTTTGACAGCTTTCTTTCTTTCCTTTCATAAATTCCCTTATACTTGGTAGTTCCAGAAGGCAGCACAAGTGGAGATTTTATGCATATCTCGAGGATGATGTAGACAGCACAAAAGCAGCTACACATTGCAGAGCAAAATGCTGCTGCAAGAGCAACAGTACTTGTATATTCCAGTAAGCTTCAATAGCTCAATTGCTGCGACATAGCGCTTTACCCTGATATCTAGTATGCATTCTAAGACAGCTGCTGCGAAAAACATATCCCAAAAACCCGCAACAGAATCAGAAGAGAAACAGGCTGCACATATGGCAATGCTGCAGCTAAATGTAACGCTTACTATGAGAGAATATTGAAAAACGAACACAAGAGAAGCTGACCGTCATTTTAAAGATCACGAGAATGAAGAAATAGAACGGTACAGAAATAGAAGTGATATCCGAAAGTCTTCCAAACTATAAAATATAAAAACTATAGTAAGAAGCTCATATTGTGCAAGGAAAATGATGTAAATCTGGCCACCTATACCGAGAGTATGCTTGAGGAATAGAATGACAACTTTTATAAGTCGCTATTTCCAATGCACCAATTATCAACGCTGATAAAGATTTCCTATTATCAGGAGATCAGATCAAGAAAGCTTAGAAATATGGCACAAACAATAAGCTATTTGATATTGCTGGCAGTGAGCCAGCAATTGAAGATACAACGGCTGATAAACTCTATTCGGCCAAATGAATGCATACCCTTTTATTGGAGTTTAAGCGAACTGCGCTCTGTTTCTGGAAAATGCGATCCAAATATAGGTACTGCCTAAAGCAAGATCAAGTTTTTAATCATTGCGTATGAAGCCCTGTCAAGTATCTTATGTGAAAAACTAAATTCTAACGTGTTCAGCCTGATTGGATACTGATCGGACATTCATAATCCAACACATATTGGAGAGATTAAAGAAACCTAATCTATGCATATTACCTTTTCTATATAGCTTATTTCGAAAGCCCCCTTATCCCGGCGAAAATTATTTCGAATCAAGTCTTAGTTTGGTATCTTGCGAAGTTTAAAGACATTTGTGGAAAGACTCTGGACAACATGAAGTCTTCATCTTTAAGATAAGAACGCATAGATAGGACAGGTGTTCTACCAAACGAAGCTTTAAACCGGGCGACAGACTATCGTGCGATTTTTTTAAAATATTTTTGAAATAATCATGAAAAAATCTGAAGTGAACAAGGCTAAACAGTTTCTAATGGAAATCAATGATGAAACGGATATCATTGGTCAAAAACTGCGAGATGGTACTGTAACCCTCCCAGACATTGGGAAGGTATCAGTAAAGGTGGATCTGAGCGCAAGCTATGAAGCATTGTTTGAGATACTTCGTGAACGTTGTTAAGACAGCTTGATGGTAAATAATTTTAGTCATAAATGAAATAAATAATGTCAGCCTGAGAAATATAATTTGCAAATAGGTTTGAATATGGACTAAGCAAATAATGTAATGGCGAAACCCTTTCTCGACGAACAAGAACCCAACTCGCACAGGCGAATGAATCTATTCTAGAAGTCTTCAAGAAAAAAATTTCGGTAAGCTATTCGGACCCATCATTAAAGTAGAGATTATCGTTATAGTACGAATTACAGGCTATATATGAACTTTATTTCTTCCAACGGGCTTTTGGTCGTCCGCCTACACGCCACTCATAGATTTCATTATCGAAATGTTTTAATGATGGAACATTTTGATCCGTCCGTCAAAAAGTCAGTTGCCAGATTGAAGAGATTCATATAATGGCGATACATTCCGTTTACTACTGTGGGCCCATATATTTTGCCGACTACTTCGCTCTCCAAATGCATTTTGGTCACTGTATTTCGACAAAGACGCATTGATTTCGCAAGGATACTAAGCAAAGGGTTGGCTTTAAATAAATTTTGCATTTGAAATCAGTCTTAAAGCCAACGAGAGTGAGATGCCTGTCGCTCTGTTTTAGTTAGTTTGGAACTCTACTAATACAAATATGCGAGCAGAAAAAAACAGATCCAGTTGGCTAATAAAACGAACAAAAAGCAAAAAAAATCTTGACTATAGCTTGATAATATTTGACTGAATTTGAGTTGTGTGTCTGATCACTGGAACGGAATCCCTTATCATCTTTTACATACTCCAGAGTTCGTCCCTGGTGAGTGATAAAGTCTTAAGCCAAATCATAGGTCAAACTGGCAGTTCTCTCTTGAATG
The DNA here is from genome assembly GCA_019455685.1 of Philornis downsi. NCBI lineage: Eukaryota > Metazoa > Arthropoda > Insecta > Diptera > Muscidae > Philornis > Philornis downsi. The sequence goes on along the minus strand of JAHXMU010000092.1, from coordinate 344,135 downwards.
TGAAAATTCTGTTCAGAATTCTGAGCCGCTTACCAAAGTTCTATTTCTTATATTGAATGAAGCTTCAGATATTTTAAAATAAGCTGATAACAGCAGTTGCTACTGCCTGAGAATGATCCTTAAGCTATAGATCTGGCTCGTGAGTAGTTCGTTTCAAAAATAATGCTAATGTTAGGAAATCCCGATGGTTTAGAATTTTCAAAAAATCGATTTCTTTTTTTTTTGATATTTTGAAAGTATAGGCTTTTAACATGCAACATCAATGGCTATCGCCTGTACTAGAATCATATTATTATTTCAATTATTTCGTATTTTTTGATTAAAAACTGAAAAAACCCCGATTTTTAGAGTGTCAAGACCGCGCCATTTTGTCAAATTGTTTTTATTTATTCTACCTAACAATAATAATAATTCTAATAATTTTTTTTTGGGTTTTGTGTTTCAGATAAATAGAAGAGCCAATATGGACAACACCGTTCAGGTCCAAGCGCCAGTCAACTTCAACGTCATTTTTAAATTTATTAAAAATTAAGCAAAATTTTTTTTTCATTTTTGTATGTAAAACAAGTTAAATAAAAAGCCTAAAAATTTTAATTTTTTTATTGTAAAAAAACTTTCTGAAAATACCCTAAATTTTCGAGCTCTAGACCATCGGGACCGCTTAAGAAATCAGAAAATTTAGCAAAACTTATTGAATACCACCACAGTACTTAAAAAAATACAATTTGAATTGATTTGAGTGACTAGTTTTCATGTTACCATGTTTATTGATTCCTTAACAATGTTTGAGAGGACCGCAGTGACATCTCTACTTTCTACTTTCCGTCGATTATATGCACGGCATCGGTTTATGCCAGAAACACGGGGATTTTGATAAAGAAAATGTCAGACGTGTTTACGTAGCTATCCTCAATATGAGAACATGACACAGCGGGTTATTGTAGTGCCCTTTAAGTCCTCAAATTTTATAAAATGGATCAACAAGACCTTTGCGCATATTTAGCAAAAATTTCGTATCGGCGAGTGTTTGTTATTCCTCAAAGACGTACCGGCATTAGCTGTGGCTTGAAACCAGTTTTATAGGTAACAATAAAAATTTATGTGTCGATCTGTTTAAGTTCATTTTCTTTCAGAATTGTTGTGGCTCGAATATCCGCTCGAAAAGGAAACGGTTTCAGTTGACTGATAAAATGATGGGAAAAGAAAAACATTAAAAGAAACGAATCGTTTTGGAAAACGATCGAAATAAAGTTATGTCGATGCTTAAGACGTGCCGTTCTGTTTAAGTTGGTTATTTTTCAGAATTGTCGTTGTTCGAATGTCCGCTCGTAAGAAAAACAGATTCCGTTAACTGATAAAATGATGAAAAATAAGAAAAAACAAAACACTGAATGAAACGAATCTTTGGATAGATTTTGTTAATATTTAACCGAATTTAAGTTATGATTTTTGGTTGCTTTAAAAGGGGTTTTTCGTTATCCTTTGCACTATATATAGAGTTAGTTTCTCTTGAGCCTTAAATGAAATGAAACCTACTAGGGCTTCTTTGAGGCATCGCAATGAGGTGAAAGTTGTGCCTTTACAACACGGTTCATTGTTATCTTCCCAAAATCAAGAGCTGGAAATAGAACCAAGTTGAAAGGATAACAAATAAGCCCAAACATTTATATACATGTATTTGAAATTCAATGTAGTCCGCGGTATTTATTTAAGCTCCTACAATGTGACGTGTCAGAGGCAGTATGTAAAGTAGTACAATATATAATCGATAGGTGTCTATCAAATAGACTGTAAATAATAAGTTGCAGTTGATAGTTGCAGGTAGTATTTTGTTTACAATTCTGAACCAGATACGCCTGATTACTATCATCGAAAGTTACCAAATATTTTCAAAACTAAAATATTTTCAAAACAAATGTATTTTCTAAGCGGTTACGTTTAGTGGCCGCTTTCTTTAAAAAAAATTTAAAGCATTTTTAACCAAATGTTGTTTTGTTGGTGGCCAGAAGTTGAGCTAAGCCTTGAGTGTAGTGGAGTGTTCTTCGTTGGTAGTTCTCTGATGGATGGATGGTTGATCGTATGCCCGGTTTTTTTTTCGTGTGTGTTTTGTGGATGTTCACAAATGTGAATGTGGGATTTGTTTGGAATATACATATAGAAACATACATACGCGAGAGTACACATGAACGGCGTACAGTATAATGGCGGTTAATGGAGGTCATTCACTTTCGCACGAATCGCGTAATACTTTTGTATGTTATTTTTCCACTTTTATTCTTGGTGCGTTTTCAGTTTTTTGTTTTTGATTTTGGTTTTTAGCTCTTTTTGTTTTCTTTTCGCAAACTGTGTCTTCCAGAAATGTATAATTCTCGTTCTGGCTTGGCAGCAGCAGGCGAAAAAAAGGCGGACTTTGATTTGGCAAACTGTGCAAAAACTAAAACGCTTGAAAAGAATTGAAATAAAAGAAACATAAAAGAATTTCCAAAGAGTACAGAAAAAATTAAGGTTTTGATTTCATTTCGTTTTTGGTTTTAGTTTGTTTTTTTCTTTTTTTTTTTTGACGAAATTGGTTCTGGTTTCTTATTGATGGGGTTTTCTTTACTTTGGGTAGGGCAGTTGGTCTTATTGAGATTCTCAAGAAATTCGTCGTGGACTTTGCCATATATATTTGGCTTTAGAAGCGTAGCTTTAAGGGGAACAGGTGTGCCGTCAATTATTAGTTGTTTATATAGTTGTATGGATAGTTAACAAAAAGGGAATTCATATTTCGTAGAATTGGCAGTGAATTGAATGAAGTATCTTTGGACAACTTGAAGGTAAAATATCTTTCGAACGATTTGAAAAAAGAAGGAAAAATAGGAAGTATATCCCAGAAGAATTATTTTAAACAATGGAACAATTGGAAAAACGTCGAAAATTATATTTAAAAAATTTCCTCATTTGACAGGCACGTAAAAAATATTGTTTGAAAAAAAAATATTTTTGTGAAAAGTGGCAGCCTTATAAAATATATGTTATAAGTTTCAAGGCGCCACTTTGTTTAGTATTTTTATTTGACGCATCAAAAGTAAACGATCTCAGTGAATTTGCAATCATGGAAACAATTGGTCACCGTAATGTAATTCAATATTTCCATTTGAAATGTCTCAGTCCAACCAATATTAAAGCCATGCTAGATTCTACTCTGGCAGAGTTTGTTTCTTCGTTTACGACTGTAATATATTGGGTAGCAGAGTTTAAACGGGGCCGTCCGAGCTGCCAACACGAATACCGTAGCGATCGACCAATTGAGATGTCCACGCCAGATACGATTAAGAAAAATCATAAAATGGTATTGAATGATTGTCGGCTGAAAATTTGTGAGCTAGCTGAAATGATAGGCGTTTCAAAAAGTAATACTAATCGTATATTGACCGAAGATTTGAAGATGAGAAAGCTGTGCGCAAGATGGGTGCCGCGCTAGCTTTCAATTGAGCAAGAACGGCATCGTGAAGGTGTTTTAGTAAAGTTTGGTTCGTTTGATGATGTTTCGCCGCAGTATAGCCGAATTTCTACGTCGATTTATAACCATGGAAGAGGCATGGGTCCATTACTTCACACCTGAGACAAAGAATAATCAAAGCAGTGGATTGGAATGGGAGAATCGTGTCCAAAAAAGGCGAAGACGGTTCCATCTGCAGGCAAGCTAATGGGGTCTGTTTTTTGGGACGGGCATGGGATTATTTTTATCAATTATCTTCAGAAAAGAAAAACCATCAACGGTGGATGTTATGCTAATTTATTGCAGCGTTCAAGTAATGGAGTTATGGAAAAAAGGTAGCATTTGGCGAAAAAGAAAGTGTTGTTTCATCAAGACAATGCTCCAGTTCACACATACATTATTACGATGGCCAAAATTAAAGAATTAAAGTTCGAATTGCTTCATCACGCACCTTATTCGCTGGATTTAGCGCCTTCGGATTATTTTATATTTCTAAACTTGAAAAAATGGCTCGGTGGTAAAAGATGTGCCAATAATGAAAAGGTGGAGTCTGCAGTTGATGGGTATTTTAAGGAGTTTGAGAGTTTTTACTATAAACAGGGTATTGAATATTGCTGGAAAAAGTGTATCGAGCTGAAAGGAGATTATGTTGAAATATAAAGAAAATGTTTCCCAACTTTTTTGTGTCTTCTTTGTAAGGTCGGCTATTTTTGGAACCTCTTCCGTATGAATCGGTAACAAATTTATAATTTAGAAACTTGATTTAAACTTGATTCAAACCCGATTCGAAACTAAAGTCTCATGAAGGCCAGACGTATGGATAGGCAAACAGATAACTAACTCGAATCAGGAAACTATTCTATATATACATGGTGGCACACGAATCGTGTTGCAGACACAAAACCAGTAGCAATGGGGACCGCTATTTAAAGATGTTGAAGAATTTTTTTTTTTAACCAGAACTGTAACGAAGACGTACTCGTCTTAAGAGCATTTGGTTCCAGCAAGATGGAGCCACTGCACACTGCCAGATCAGTTACGACGGAGTTCCAACGAAAAATCCCAAACAAATTAATATCCACAAACTCTACTTTTCGCTGGCCGTCAAGGACACCTGACCTGACCACACTAGACTATTTATGAGGTTATGTCAAGCAAGAGGTACAGTAATTAAGGCAGTCCCGACTTCAACCATTCAGGCCCCAGATACCGCATATGCACGAATGAGCACGGTGATCATTTATGCTCTATCATCTGCAAAACCCAATTAGTTATATAAAATAAAATTGAATTTTCTACATGTTAAGAGAAAAAAATTTTGATTAAAAAAAGTTATTTGAATTTCTTATTGCAGCACAATTGCTGCGCCACCCTGTGTGTACAAAATTTATATTTTTTAAGCCTGTCTCTCATCCACACTAAACTAACATACCCCGTACTATATTTGAAGTAAAGTGTACGAATATAACCTTGTCCAAAAATCTTAGAAATGTGGCATAATTTTTTTGTTTTTTCCGAACACTTCTAACAATCGCAGTTCATTTATTCATTTTAGTTATTTGTGATAATCGCTGCAACTGTCAAAGTCATGGCACTCTCACGACTATCAAACTTATTGACCTCAGGTCCCTGAAAGTTTGCCGTTAAATGTAATTTCGCAATTACGCCACAATTTCATCAATAGCCTAGTCTAGCAAAAGGGCTGCCAAGGAAATCGATTACCATTTCTATTAATAGGTTATCCATATAGTGGTTTCAAAACCGCCGGTTTGACAACTGTCAACTGGCAACGGCTGTCAGCTGTTAAATACCTGTCATTTGTTGTTTGTCTGTGTTATTTATTTAGTGAAAGTTTGGCCATTTGATAATGTGGATCGTTTAACAAAAGTAGCGATTCAAACGTGGCCACAGTGCAAGGAATTGGCAAGATTACAAAGAAATTTGAAGAGACTGGAAGCGTTATAAAGGTGGTCAGGCCTGTGCATCATCGCATCAACACTGCCACAAAAATATTACTTCTGTTAGTGAAAGTATGAAGGATACTTCGAATCTGTCGATTTCGCGGTGTTCTCAGCAATTATATTATTACTATAGAGTATTTTGCATTTAGATTTGCACCCCAATCCATATAGAGTCCAATTCAGAACAATTAAAGCCGGCTGGACATTCACAACGCCGTAAATATGCTGATTGGGTGCTACAGCAACAGGCTTTCAATGCTGATTTTTCGAACAAAATTTTCTTCAGCGTTCATCGGTCGGTGGTTACGTCAACGAGCAAAATTGCCGCAAATGGGGCTCAGAGAACAGATAAGTGATTGTGGAAAGGCCACTGCATCCGTTTAGAGCACATTATGATCCGGAGGTGTCATTGGACCCTATTTTTTGGAAAATGACGCTGCAGAAGCCGTTACCAACAATCCAGAGCGCAATGGCCGTATAATGACCGACTGTTTTCGGACTGTAATTGAAGATTATGAACTGAACGATATAAGGTTTCAACAAAACGGTGCCACAAGCCCCACAACACGAGCGATTGCATGAGAATTCTCCAGAAAACATAATTTCATGTTTTGATGACGTCAACTCGCCACCAAGATCATGTGATTGGACGCCGTTACACTTTTTTTGTGGGGCTACGTTAAAGACCATGCTTACGCGCATAATCCTCGAAGTTGGAGCATTTAAAAGCCAACATTCGTCAAGTTATTGCCGAGACACCGCCCGAAATATGTGAAAAAGTGGTCGAAAACTACCTCAAAAGGATCCACTGCTGCAACCAATCCAGAGGCGGTCATTTAAATGACATTGTATCTTGTACGTAATAATGGCTGGGTCCAAACATTAGAATAAAATAAAAGTCTCATTGAAATCATAGTTTTATATGTGTTCTATTTAACCTTACTTTTGAAACCGAAAAATGTACAGGGTTGGCCATATTCGACGGACCCATGTTTTTAAAAAAAAAAAAAATCAAAGAAAAAAATAAAAATTTGGCGGTTGGCAATCTTATTCATTTAATTTGTTCCAAGTAGATTTGTTTACATCAATTTTTGAATATGATATCTCTCAAATGGCCGCCTCTGGCGTTGATGGCGTATTGTGCCCTTTTTGCAGCATTTTCCATCGTTTTCGCCAACATTTCGGCCGGAATAGCGGCTATTTCTTCACGAATGTTGTCCTTGAGCTCTTCTACGGTCCTTGGCTTGTTAACGTAAACCTTTGACTTCAAATGTCCCCACAAGAAGAAGTCAGCGGGCGTCAAATCGGGCGAAAGCGGTGGCCAGTCCAAATCACCACTTTTCGACATCAAACGGCCCGGAAACAAATTCTTCAGAAAATCGATTGTTATGCGACTTGTGTGCGGTGGAGCGCCGTCTTGTTGAAACCAGAACTGCCTCATACGCTTTCGACGAATAATTGGCATCACAAAATTGGTCATCATGTCGCGATAACGCTCCTGGTTGATGGTAACAGCATGGCCATTTTCGTTTTGGAAGAAAAACGGCCCAATGACTGTTTTCGCACTAACGCCGCACCAAACTGTGACTTTTTCGTCATGAAGAGGCAATTCTTGAATCTCCTGAGGATTTTCAGTGGCGTAAATACGGCAATTTTGCTTATTTACGGTCCCATTCAATGTGAAATAGGCTTCATCGGACATGATAATTTTGTTCCAAAATTGCTCGTCATCATCGGCCATTCGACGACTCGTTGGGCCCATTCCAATCGACGAGGCTTGTCCGCAGGCAACAATCTTTGCGTCAATTGAATTTTGTACGGGAACAAATGCAAATCAACGCGAATAATCCGTTGTAAAGTGGACCGAGCCATGCCCAACTGCTGAGAACGGCGTTTTTGGGATGTTCTTGGGGACCTCTCAACACTGGCTCGTACGGCAGCGATATTCTCGGCCGATCGCCTTGGTCGACTTTTATTTGGCCTCTTCGGATTAGAAAGAGCCTCATCAGTCGAAAAATTTTCGTATAAACGCTTAATGGTGTTCTTAGAAGGCGAACTTCTCACATTTTTTAATATCTTAAAAGCACGTTGAGTTTTCACAATTGACTTCTTCTGTTTAATGTAAATTTCAACTATTTCAGAGCGCTCGCGTGGCGTGTATTGTTCCATGATAAAAATCTGCTTGGACTGACGCTTCAAACGCGGTATGTCATTAAGCGATCTGACATCTCTGTCAAAAGTTATGGCGTTGCCAGATGGGTCCGTCGAATATGGGCAACCCTGTATAACCCTATATATGAGCGAATCAACTTACCCATTATTAGTCCATACACCTCAGTTAACAACAACGACATTCTCAGAGCACAAACTTCGAATAACACGTGTGAGGTGCAACAACAAACTTGTAATATCAAACCAACAGCAGAAAGCAATTATTGGCACCCAAATCCAATGGAAACCAGAAGATGATCATCGTCTTTGCCACTATCAAACACCCGTGAGTGTTCAAAGACTATGTATGGGTCTTTGGACAACTTTCGTACAAGAAGCCTAGAACTTTCTGTTTTAGAATCGCATTACACGCGAGTGGCAGCAACAATAGCTCGTGTGTAGCATAAAGTGATGTGGCAAGTTCTGGGGCGTTGCGACCAAGCTAATGGGTTGTTGTTGAATGCAATTTTAAATGTAGAAAACAGTTACAAAACTGTGTTTATATGTGAGTTTGCCACAAGGTAAAGGAGTACCAATAAAAGAAGAACATAAAATGAATTCATACATATGTGCAACAAAAAGAAAAAAGGAAGGCAACCAGTCAGCCAGCCAGTTAGCATGCGAACCCGCCAAAGGTAGATGGGAGGCCGGCTGGACTGACAGGCCTAACAAATGAAGCTATTAAATGGTGTGGCAACTTAGAATGCCACTGACCTCCTCTCCTCTATCACGCTCGCTATGGACAACCACAGAGTTTTGCACATTTCGGAGCAGCAGTAGAAGTGATCTTACTTGTTTTGTAGGAAAGTAAAAAAAAAAACAACAACGGCAACAACTTGGAAAAAAAGAGTCATGGCAATAGAGCGTAAAACGATGACGTTTAGTGCAATGGGTTGCCACGGTTGTTTGGCTCTTGCCAGAGTTGTTATTGTTGTTGGCTGAAAGTTCAGTGAACGCAAGTTGCATGTTGGCAAAGGGTTAAAGACCCTTGCCTAGCTCTGCCATGCAAAAATGCACATTCGTAGAAGCAACAAACAAACGCCAAATGTGCAACACCACAAAAACGTGTTTTAAATCGTAGATTTCTTTTCTTTCTTTCTTTGTGTCTTTGTTTCCCCTCCATGTATCTCCGCTTTTCATGGTTGGTTATACAACACAATCCTCCGCTGAACCTTTAGAGATCATTGGCTTCTTTCAGTTGCTTCTACGTCGTCGCCGTCGTCATCGCCGTCGAGAGATCGTTGTCTTCTAGTCAACTACTAGACTGGAAGACCGCAGCAGTCACACCACAAGAATGGATCACTGGTGAGGAGGACAACAAGCTAGTGAATGCTGTCGCGAGAATGTTATAAATACAAATCTGATCTGAAATAAACTGAACTGAATTGAACTGAACTGAAATGAACTGAACCTACATCAACATGACCGGGAATAATGCGCTCACAAAAGATCTTAAGAAAAATGAAATTGAAAGGCGGCGACCACGACCGCGGCGACGACGAGTGCATCAATTGAGAATGTAAGGAAGGAAGTACGGTTGGGTGTCACAGAATACGGAATAGCATAGGAAGTTTAGTAGACTGTAGAACAGTTTATAGGGAAGGCAATTTAATACACAAATTTGACAGATTTAAGTCTGTACGCGAAAAATTGTAAAAAATTTGCATATTAAACGTTCACCATTTTTTTTTGTATCTGTTAGATTTACTGCGTAACCTGAACGTTGTGCGAAAGCTTTGGTCTCTCCAAGATTCTGTTTTAAAGCAGCTGTTTTCAATTTTGAGAATAAACTACACATTTGAAAAATTCGCAAGTTTGCATATTCAATTTACATCATTTTTGCAGAAATAGGCTTAAGATCTGTTAGATTTATTGCACAATCTGAACGGTATGCGAAAGCTTTGAAAATGGCCTCTCCAAGATTCTTTTTCAAAATAACGGTTTTCAATTTTGTCGATAAATTACACATTTGAAAACTTCGTGTTTTAGTTATTCCATAAACAAAAAAACGTTTAAAGATTTAAGAGTGTCAAAAGCTCAGATGAAGCAAAGCTTAAATGACCTCTAGAAGAGGTTGCCGCTCACGGTGCTGCGAACGACGTACAGAAATTCGAAATTCGGAATAGAAACAAATCATCTCCAGTGGATACCTTAACAATTCATTCGCCAGATGAGTGTTTAAATACATGACTTTTTCCAGAAAAATGGTTTTCAAGTTGTTCAAAAACTAAGTTTTTTTTTTTTAATTTGATTTTCGGTTAGTCGACTAACAGGAAAGCAGTTTTTTTCTCTGTGTATTCTTCATGGAGCAAAGTTAAGAGGAACCGGTCTATAGGTGGCATAAATTCGATCGGGTCAAAGCTTAAATGACCTCTAGAAAGCATTGCGTCTCACAGTATTGCGAACGACGTACAGCGAAATATGGAACAGAAAGACAAGTTTATTTCTCAAAGATTCATTAGCTGGATGAGTTTTTTTTTTTAACAATTGATTTCCGCTTAGATGACTAACAAAAAAACCTTTAAACTGTTTTTTTTTTCTTTATGTATCCTTTACGGAGCAAAGTTAGGAGGAAATAGTTTGCAGATGCCATTAGTTCGACCGGACCAGAGCTTAAATGCTTTCCATTATCGATTTCGACTTGACTTCTGCAAGATTTGGCGGGTGCAAAAGAAAAGCAGTTTTTTGAGTTACTCGAAATTCCACAGAGTCTTAGTCGATGTGTAACTTCATAACAAGACAAGTAGGCATTTCTGACACATTCTCTATTCGTACATAACTAAGCGCTTCTTAACTTAATGAAATATGCGCTCAAAAATTCTTGTTTTTTTTCATAATTTAATACTTAAGCGCTCTTTCTTATCGATTTCGACTTGACTTCTTCAAAACTTGATGCCTGGAAGAGTGTTTCAATATCAGAAAAGCGGTTTTCGAGTTACTCGAAATTCCACAAAGTCTGGTTCTATATGTAGCTTCATGGCAAGATAAGTGGGCATTTCGTGAACTCAAAAATTAATTAATTTTATTATTTATAACTAACCGCAATTAAAGTAACTATTAAAAAACAAAATTTCTAGCATCTCATGAATAAGATATGGAAGAGCCTCACACTGTCAGTGGGATCACATATTCTGTTTCTAGATTGAATCAAAGGGAACTACAATTTAATGACGATTCCGATCATAGGTTTGAGAAGTTTTTATTAGACTTGCCGGTTACTCGGTAGCGACAATTTTAGCCTTGTATGGAGCGAACATTTTTTCTACTAGATCAATTCGATCTATACAATGATTAACGGTTGCATCGGGGCTGTTTCCCTGGATTATACGCCTGATAGTCGCATATTCTAACCATCATGCCAGGTATGCCAATTTCCACCACATATTGATTTCAATAAACCAATAAATGGTAAAAGAAACTTCCCACTTTTTCAGAGATAATCTTAGTCTTATGAGTCAGCATTTTTTTCTACTGGATCAGTTCGATACCCGTCCATCTGGGACAGAAAAGCCAGGTATTTCGAGGAGTCCAAAACGCACTTTTCTCCATGCAATACGGGTTATCTACTTAGTGGTTTCAAAACCGCCGACCGGGTGGCAAGACTGCCAGCTGTTAAATACCTGTTATTTGAAGTGTTATTTATTCAGCGAAAGGCTTGCCATTGACGAATATGGATCGTTTAACAAACGAAGAACGCGTAAAAATAAAACTTGTGGGCTTTCAATCATACAAAATTTTCTTCAGCGATAAAACTCATTTCTCATTCCGTGTTTACGTCAACAAGCAAAATTATGGCATATAGGGCTTGAAGAACCCAGAAATGGAAACGAAGAACAAATATACAAGGATTTTTTCAATTAGTTAATGAAATGTACTAGTTCTTAGGAGAGCACTAGATTTTAGGAATTTATTATTTTGAGGAAGGTACTAGTTCTTGGAAAGTACTAGTTCTCAGGGACGTACAAGTTCTTAAGAACGCACTAGTCTTTAAGAACGTTTTAATTCTTAGGCTGAATATGATTAATTTGTTTGGAAATGAAAGTATATCGTATCGGGAATGTTCTTAGAACACACAAGTTTTCAAAAGTCTACTAGTTCCTATGAATGTATAAGCTCTTTCGAATGTACTAATTGTTAAGACAGCACTAGTTTTTAAGAATGTTCTACTTCCTAAGAACGTAATAGTTCTTATGAACCTACTAGTTCTAAGGAACGCTCCAGTTCTTTACAACGTGTTAATTCCTAAGAACAATTTGCAATTTCTTAGAACATACTAGTTCTTAAAAACATAATATTTCTTAAAAACATAAGAGTTTTTAATAACGCACTAGTTCAAAAACACACTAGTTCTCAAGAACGCGCTAGTTCTTAAAAACGCACTGGTTTTTAAAAACGCACTAGTTCTCAAGAACGCACTAGTTGTTGAAAACGCAATGGTTCTTAAGAATGCACTAGTTCTTAAAAACGCACTAGTTCTTAAGAATGTACTAATTCTTAGGAACGCACTAGTTCTTAAGAA
>JAHXMU010000092.1:274078-329425 GCA_019455685.1 Philornis downsi | reverse complement strand
TTAAGAACTAGTACGTTCTTAAGAACTAGTACGTTCTTAAGAACTAGGGCGTTCTTAAGAACTAGCACGTTCTTATGAACTAGTAGGAACGTACTAACGTAATAGTTCTTGAAAACGTACTTGTTTTAAAGAACGCATTAGTCCTTAAGAATGTATAGTTCTTAAGAACGCAACAGTACTTTTTTTATGAAATAGTACTTTCTTTCCTTCACTGGAATGTTCTTAAGAACCAGTACGCGCAAAGGAGGGCGACCAAAACTTAGGATTATATCACAATCAACCAGTTGTTTTGAAGAGAAAATTTTTCCGTATAATATACGCGCTCATCAAAGTTAATGGAGAGTATCGGCCTCGTAAAAATCATGAACTCTGTGAATTACTCGTATATAACGATGCCGATGAGATAAAGTGCATCAAGATATAGAGTTGGCAGAGTCGTTTTATGCGAGTGGATGGAAATTCTTTAGTACGAAAGAACGTCGCCAATCAACTTGGTGGGCAGCACAATAAGAGGGCGATCAAAAGTCCGCCAAAAACTTTCGATTGTTCTGGGTATCTTCCAGAGAAAAATTCTCCATAAAATATATGCATTGATCACAGTTATTGGAGAATATCGGCCTCGTGTGAATCGTGAGCTGTATAATCTGTACGTATACCGCGACGTCGATAGGGTAAAGCGTATCAAAATCCAGCGATTAAAGTAACTGAGACATGTTGTGCGAGCGGATGAACATGCCTCAGTAGAAAAAAACTTCGACAACTTCAACTTGGTGGGAAGAGCAACGGAGGGTGATCGAAATACCACTCGAAGAAACTGTTTTTTGAGATAACATTAATGTTTGGAATTATTTCTTATATGCGGTATATAAGCGATTCGGTTATACAATCACTAATTTAGAAAAGTTCTTGAAAGAAAAACTTGATTTGCAAAGATTAATTTTTCCTTTTTTTCGAAAGTTTTCAACATTTTTCATCTTGCGATGTAATCCGATTATTTTGCGTTAATTTTTGACTTGATATTTTTGTTTGTATCTTTATAACATGGATAGTTTCCTCCCCGTTTTGATGTTGTCAATTTATTTGAAGTACATTAGAAATTTGTTTCTACTTCATATTCGCTTCTTGCATCGATTCGTTTTCTGCCAGAAGCGAAATAAGAAATCTAAATTGATTTTGGTTCTCTATCGAAATATAGTGTAGTAATTTCGGTACTCAATCATAATCAGTATTGAAACCAAATGCAGTTTCAGCATTGAAGTCAAATGTAATTTCGTTTCTTGCCAGAGAAAAATGCCAGGTGGCGGTCTATGAAAAGTACAAATGGCTCAAATGATGTATTTCCCGAATTTACGATACCAGGCTCTCAGAAATGTTCACTGGTAAAAAATTTCGAATGAATTACAACTAAGATGTTTCATATACTAAATCAGAATTAAAATTGTTTATAATTTCGTTTCGAGTGTAAGAATCAAAATCAAAACTGTAATGAAACAGAAACAAAATTCAGTAAAATTTTGATTCGGTTGCCGGAATCAGAATACAAATTTTCTTAATCAAGGTCAAGAATTAGTCGGCAACGGTAATGTCGGCAAGTAAAGTTCGAGAATCTTACAAATCATGCAGCTAATTGCAATCGGGATAATAATTTGTAATAACTTGTTCAGAAATTTGTTCACAATTCTCAAATGAGACTATCTCCTAAACTAAATGCATAATTGGCATTGACATTTCTTATCGTTTGCAAAAACTTAAGATATGGGGACATTTCCATCAACACATTAAAACTTATTGTGGCGCTTTGTAAAAGAAGAACGTAAGACTAAAAAGCTTGGAAATCTTTTCTATTATGTGATACAAAATAGATGCTAACTTCTATCATAGTTGCCACCTATATAAGTAAAAACGTACTAAGAAGATGTGATAATGTTCTAAAGTAATGCACGAGCCAATTCAATTAAGCAAAAATGTTTTATCTAAGAATCTATACATCAATTATCAAAAATGCAGTTCTTTTCTATATTCGTTATTTTACATTTTAGCTTTTATGAGCTTTGTACAATTATCCAATTCAACTAACTTATTTACTTATTTAACGTGAGTAAACTTCGATTTCCTGGCAAATATCTGTGACACTTTTGGCTCGTATTATTGATGAATCTCAAATGCGACTATCTCGTAAGCTAAATGCCTAATTGGCTTTAATTTCGTATCACTTTCAAAAGTTTAAAATACGTTTTAATTAGAAGTATCAGATTTCTGTGAAATCAACCGAACTTGTTGTGACAATTTGAAGAAGAAGAGTGGAAAGCTGTAAAGCTTGGATTTATTTTCTGTTATGCGATACATAGCAGATGCTAACTTCTATCATAACCGACATCTATATACGTAAAAAAGTACTAAGAAGATGTCCACTTATTTTAAGGTATTGCTCGAGCTAATTCAATGAACCAAAAATGGTGTCTTATATAGATTTGTGGTAGCTGTTTTGTATAAGAAAACAATGCTTCGATTTTTAAAAATGCATTCATCCTCTATATTCGTTATTTTATATTTTAGTTCTTTGGTAGTGAATTTTGCATAATTACTCAATTAAATTCATTTACTTATTCAACGTGAGTAAACTTCAATTTCTGGCAATTATCTGTGACACTTTTGGCTCGTAAAATACCCCCCGACCTGCCACAAATAATTGTTAACTTTCTTTGTTAGATGGTGTAATATTATCTGATTTTAAACTGTGAAACTTTCACACCAGAGTTCAATATATCGACCATGCTGATAATACATTGCGAAATAGTGAAACGAACTGCAAATTGCACTCGTCCATTGTTGCCAAGTGAAGGTGCCATCCACTAACAACAACAGTGCCACCAACATTTCCACCATCATCATCACCACCAACAGCACCACTGCCGCCACCTTCACCAGCATTGGAAGTCTTCAGAGCCTGCCTACAGTCCAAGCGGTTGTTTATTTTTCTGTCAGAGGTGATTGGACTCGCAAAAGCAGAAAACCAAAGGCAAAGTCATTGGCAGAGACATTCACCGTGAGTGAATTTACCGCAGCGAGATAATACAAACCCACATTACACTTTGTGGATGGACGAATGGACGGACGGACGCATGGATGAAGAAACATTCATACTTGCTACACTATACTGTGTGTCACAGCCATTATTATCGATAAGCGACTGTGTGTAATAACGAAATCGTAAAATCCAGCCAACAGAAGTCAAACCACAACAAAAGACCTCTTAAACTATAGAAACTATTGCCAACAGCAGCCACAACAAAGTCAAAACATATGGCAATAGCCTACTCTTCCCGTCCTGTTATACAGTCTTGTTACAACATCTATTGGAACCCCCACCCCATTCCTCCGTCTAGAAAAAGAAACTTCATACCTGGCCGCCTGTTGCCTGGCTACCCAAAACCGTCGTAGTTGGTCTGCCAGCGACCAAAGTCACTGATCGTTTGAATGCAAGTTGACTGACTTATACAAATGTGATGTAGTGCCATAGTATGGTAATGCATTCCATGGGTTCCGTGCAATGGTTTGCTCACCATGACTGGATAATAGACTATAGTTAACATACAGTAATAACTACTACTACTACTACTACTATTTTGGTGTTTGCCAGCTGATGACGTCGGGAGGTTATTAGACCCCAGTGACTGGTGTATGCAACAGAGTATTTGGCGTGGTAGTCGTCGTCATTTGAGGATTTTGACCTTCCAAACTAAAGTGAAAATATGCGCAACTGGTGGCTGACAAACAGAGGTTGTGGGCCGTCGTCGGTCGACTAAGCCACCAACAAGAAGATAGCGTTGTTTTGCCTTGTGTGTTGAGCGGTGATCACCCATCGAGGTTTTTGCACTCTGCTAGATGTCACAGGAGTCATAGGCAAAAAAAAATAGTAGAGGGTTTAGGATACTACTAATGTTTCTGCGAAGTAACGAGGGGAGGGCCGGAAATTTGCTTGTGATACAGTTAATAAAAATTTTTCTATGGTAGCGTATTTTAATTTACACGATCGTTAGAACTTTGGCAAAATGTTTCCAATTGTCTTTTAACAAGAAGTCAGAACTTATGTCAAAAATATTATGACCTTAAGGGGAAGTTTTTTCACCGAAAAGTAAAACGAATGGGCAACCATATCACAACGTAGTTACTATTTTCTTACAATAACCAGATGATGGTCAATTTATATCAGTTTAGTTTATCTAGTACGGGTTATCCGTTTATTGGTTTGAAAACCGCCGATCTGGCAAGGCTTTTCAGCTATTAAAAACTTGTCATCTGAAGTACTGTTTACTTAGTGAAAGGTTGGTCATTTACGAATATGGATCGTTTAACAACCGAAGAATGCATAAAAATAGTTTAAACTTACTACAACAGTTTTGATTCAAACCTGGTCAATTTACGGGATGATTATGGTCGTCATAATAGACCTACCGCACAAGGAATTATAAAGAAATTTGAAGAGACTGGAAACGTTTCAGATGTGATCAGGCCTGTGCATTATCGCAATGTGTGCATTGTCAAAAAAAAACGTCATTTCTGTTAGTGAAAGTGTGATGGATAATTCGAATTTGTCGATTTCTTGGCGTTCTCAGCAGTTGGGCCTATCTTATGGCTCATCATGACATATTTTGCATTTGGATTTGCACCTCCATCCATATAGAATCCAACTCAGATAACAATTAAAGCCGCCTGACCATTCACAACGCCGTAGATATGCTGATTGGGTGCTACAGCACCACAACTTTCAATGTCGATTTTTCGAACAAAATTTTATTCAGCCATGAAGCTCAATTCTCAGCCGGTGGTTATATCAGCAAGCGAAATTGTCGCATATGGGGCTCGGAGAACAGAAAAGTGATTGTATAAAAGACATTGCATCCGGAAAAGGTGACTGTGACTGTTTGGTGAGCATTATGGTCTGGAAGTGTCATTGGGGCTTATCGTTTCGAAAATGAGGCTAAAGGAATCGTTACTGTCAAATCTGAGCGCTATGTCCGTAAAGTAACCAACTTTTTTAGCCTGTAATTGAAGATTATGAAATGGACGACATGTGGTTTCAACACAAAGGTGCCATGAGCCGCACACAACACGACCGATTTTGAGTTTATAGTATGAGAAGTTTCCAGAAAGTGTGATTTCATGTTTTGACGACGTCAATTGGCCATCAAGATCATGCGATTTGACGCCGTTAGACTTTTTTTGTGGGGCTACGTCAAAGATCGTGTTTAGACGGATCATCCCTAAACGTTGGAGCATTTGAAAACTAAAACTCGTCAAGTTATTGCCGAGATATCGTGCAAAATGTGCGAAAAAATGTTCGAAAACTAACTCAAGAGGATCCGTTGCTGTAACCAATGCAGAGGCGGCCATCAGATATCACAATAATCCGGTTTTTTGCTTGATGAAATTGTAATAAAAATATTTGTACAGAAAATTATCATCTCAGTTATCTACGAGCTTGAATCTTGGGTCGAAGCTTGGAAGTGACTGAAATTATATTCTCATACATATATACATATATATATATATATTATTGGATTTGATAAGGTAAATAATCGGATTACTCCGGAATCATTTCGACTTGATATATGTTCTCGTCATAACTTTTATTGGGAAACTTTTCGTATATTGCTTGGCTCCAAAATTTGTTTCAAGAAAAAGCTTTCTTAGAGTAGAGGTTTTGTTTTCTGCTCCTCTTGCCAGACTTTGTTAGGTAAATTTCTAGAGCTTTACAATTTCTATGAAATATTTTTGAATTTTGGACAAGCCCGCCAATATATATGATGAATGTTAAACATGGCATCCTAGGCTGATGGCATGGCTTTGCCAATAAAGCTCTAATAATTTTAATGTAAGAATTTTAATTTAGCTGGTCTGTAATCCTCCTTAATATATTAAAGTTTATGCCAAGGAAAATTAGGTTTAAACCTTTGCTATGACTTTGCCAACATTAAACCAGCTGTCATATTACAGAAATCTTTTTAGAGCCTAAATGGAGTGGGACGGTTTCATTTGATTCTTATAACTACTTTGATTTAACAAGTTTTTTTCTTTTTTTTTTGGTCTTTGCATCTGAGATATCTGTCTGGAATAATGCTAGCTTAATTACAGGAATTTATTTTCTACTGCGATTTTGATTTTATATCAACTCCATTGAGATGAAATAAGATTCTATCGATAAATTCTGTTAGATAAGACCACAAAATTCGATAATTTTTCTAAATAGTTTTGAATTTGTATAAACGTAAGCATTGGAATTTTGTCGGTATAAAATTAAGGCATACTATTACTGTCCAGAATGCATTTTACTTGCTAGATTTTTGGGTAAGACACGTTGGGTTCAAAACATATTTTACTATTTCTGCTTAGCTTGATTGTCGTGAGAATTTTGATGGAGTAATTATAGCGTCCTTTTAATGTGACGTGGTTTATGTCAACGAAAATCTAATTTAATATTAAGGTTTTGTAATTGACTTTTGGAATCCGCTTACAGAAAACTTAAAGTGAAGTTGTGAAGATTTGGACTATTTTCATTCAATAGCTCGAATTAAGTAACTTTTAAAACCACTGGCGTGCGTGTAGGGTTTATGTCAAGGATATGACCGCAAAGAGCAGGATTTCGCCTTGTGCTCCCTTTTTCTTTTTGGTGTGAAATTTAACGATAAGTGATAAATTTTTAAAGACAAATTTTATTAAATAAATTGCCGAAATTCTGTAATTTCTTTTGGAATTTTGAATCATGAGAACTAGAATTACTCAGTTATGTCATTATAAAGTTTAGAAATCCGGCTGCCAACAAATATTATGATTTTTATGCTATCAGTGTCTGTTATTCGATTGCTGTGGAAACTTTGATCCAGAATTCTTTGAACATGCTATAATTCATCTCCTGCAGAGATTTTGATCTCTGTTATCTGTTTTAAAAGACAAATTTTGTTAAATAAATTGTGAAAATGCAATGATGTCTTTGGAGCTTTGGATTTTGAATTATGGAGAAATGTAATTACTTAATAATGTGCTTACCAAATCAAGTTTATTACATGGTTGGGCATGATATGGGAGTACCAAAATGTAACTCGATTTTTATGCTATAGGTGGTTTTTATTCGATTGTCGTGAGAATTTCTATGCTAAATCAAATATAGCATACTCTTAATATTCTTAGGTCTGTGTCAAGGATAACATTGTGTCGTGCTGAAGTTTTGATTTTTCGTATCTGTTAAAAAAAATGTTAATAAACAGATTATCAAAATTCAATCATTTCTTTGGAATTTGGAGTTCTAAATTGCGAGAAATGTAATTACCCAATTATGTCGTAACAAAGTTTGGAAATCCAATGCAATTGCCCAATTATATCATTATAAAGTTTTGAAATCCAGCTACCAAATATAATAAAGTTTATTAGATGGTTGGGCATGATGTGGGAGTACCAAAAAGTAACTCGATTTTTATGCTATCCGTGGCTTTTATTTATTATTATCGTGAGAATAAAAATTCTCAAAAAATCAAATAAAGCAGGTCTGAGTCAAGGATAATATTGTGGCGTGCTGAGGTTTTGATCATTGTTATCTGTTTTTAAAGAAAAATGTTATTAAATAAATTACCAAAATTTAAAAATTTCTTTGGAAATTGAAATTTTGAATTATGAGAAATTTAATTACTCAATTATTGTCACAACAAAGTTTGGAAATCCAATGCAATTACTCAATTATGTCTTTACAAAAGTTTGAAAATCCAGCTGCCAAATAATTTGAAGTTTATCAGATGGTTGAGCATGATATGGGAGTACCAAAATATAACTCGATTTTTATGCTATCGGTGGTTTTTATTCGCTTGTCGTGGGAATTTTGATTTAGTATATCTAGCATCCTTTTAATATGCTTAGGTTTGTGTCAAGAACAACCTTGTGCGGAGCAGAGGTTTTGATTTCTATTATGCAATTTTCGTAAAAGGAACCGTCAGTTATTTCACAGCCTAAAAGGGGATGGATACACTAGAATTTATTTCTTCAACTTTTAGACCTTTTTGCAGCCCCCTCGTTTGAAACATACTCTTTCCTCTAGGGGCACTTTTTCTTCACTCTGCAATGGCAACAAAATATTTGGTGTGCGGTTTTTTCTCCCCTGTTCCCAACTTTGGACCCAGACTAATGCGACTTTGAGGAGCAAATGTGTATGTGTGTGTATATATATATATATGAGCGCGCGAGGGGCAATATGATATTGGTGGTGGTGACTACTAAGCGATTGTGAAGTGGTTATTTGGAAAATACGTACACGATTTGTTGCTAATTTAAAAGTCACAATGTCTATGGCATTGTCCAATGCCACAATAAACAAAACGTGAAAGTTTTGGCATTTCGACCAAATAATATAGAAAAACAGCAACAGCCATCAAAAAGAAAATCGAGTAAAATTTGTAACTGCACCAAGGCAGTAAAGTAAAGTTTATTCACATTTAATTTAAAGATTAAATGAAATAAATTAGAGCTTTTGTGATCGAAATGAAATGAAAGTTCAGTTGGTACTGTACTGTTGGAAGTGAAAAAGAAAAGCAAAAAGGATTTAAGAGGAAAATTGGGAGCGGAGGGCAATAAGAAAAATTTGACAATTCCACTGATATTTAGTTCAAATGAGGCATACTCATTATATTGATGCTTTGGGAGGATCTTTAGTCTTTAAGAAATCCACGAAACTAGCAGACGTGATGTATAGATGGCGCCAGTAGTCCAAAAAAAAAATTAATAAATATTTTGGTTAAAAGTGGCTACCCTATGAAACGTATGATTTAAGTTTCAAGGCGTCGCTTTTGCTTAGTATTTTTATTTGAGCTATCAAACCTAAACGATCTCAGTGAATTTGTAAACATGAAAAAATTGGTCACCGTTATGTAAGTCAACATTTTCATTTGAAAGATCTCAGTCTACTACTCTGGGGGAGTCTGCTCCTTCGTTTACGACTGTAAAATATGGGCTAGCAGGGTTTAAACGAGGCCGTACTAGCTGCCACGACCAAGACCATAGTGGTCGATCATTTGAGGTGATCACGTTTGATACGCTTAAGAAAGTCCTCAACATGGTATTGGATGATCGTCGGCTGAAACTAGCTTGTGCGTGAGCTAGCTAAAATGATATGTATTTCAAAAAGGGCATTACGAAAATTGACCGAAAATTTGAAAATGAGAAAGCTGTGCTCAAGACGTCAAGAGGGGTGCCGCGCGTACTTCCAATAGAACCGAAAAGGCATCGTGAAGATGTTTCAGTGAAGTTTAATTGGTTTGACGATGTTTTACCGCAACATAGCCGACGATTTTTGTGTCAATTTATAACCATGTTGGTGCATGGGTGCACCACTTGACACCTAAGACAAAGGAACAGTGAAAACAGTAGACTGGACTGGGGGAATCGTGTCCAAAGAAGGCGAAAGCCGTTTCATCTTTAGGCAAGGTCATGGCTTCTGTTTTTTTGCCATTCGCATGGATTATTTTTATTGATTATCTTCAGGAAGGAAAAACCATAAACGACGAATATTATGCTAATTTATTGCAGCGCATAGGTGATAAAATTATGGGAAAAAAGGGACGCATTTGGCGAACCAGAAAGTGTTGTTTCATCAAGACAATGTTTCAGTTCGCACATCCACTATTAATGAACTAAAGTTCGAATTGCTTCATCACGCAGCTTATTCGCTAGATTTAGCTCCCTCGGACTACTTTCTATTTCCAAACTTGAAAAAATGCCTCAGTGGTAAAAGATTTGCCAACAATGAATAGGTGGAGTCTGCGGTTGATTGTTATTTTAAGGAGTTTGACAGTTCTTACTAAACCGGGTATAGAAGCTATTGAAGATTGCTGGGGAAAGTGCATCGAACTAAAAGGAGGTTATGTTGAAATATAAAAAAGAAAATTTTTTAAAGTTTTTGTGTCTTCTTTGTTAGATCGGCTATGGGACCACTCTCGTATTAGGAGGATCATCTTCAGGAAGTCCTCGATATATCTAAAAACGAAGTATTATTCTTGGATCTCTATAGATTCGCAAAACGCCAAACGGATTTTTCTGAAATATTTACAAATAAAATACTATTTAAGTCTTTGCAGATTCAGGAACCGTTTAAAAGTTTGATTCAAAAATTTGAGTGCACATTTGTAACGGCTATCCAGGGAGTCGCTGGCAATCACATTGTAGTATGCCCAGCGTGATAAGGCTTTCAGAGACTCACGTAAAACCTCCGTGATGTACAAGAATTTGATGGACGGCACTGTTAGATATTCTAAAAATTGGATCCATAGTCTATCTATACTGTCTGTTGATATGAGACGATAGCAGTTTTTGCAAAACTGCAATCAAGGTTTCAGAGCTCTAGGACCCAAACTTAGTGAGAATATACCTTTCGGCGTGTAGTGATTTACGGATTAGCTCTCTTCGAATTATATTAATAGGATATCCCGTGACACGATCGTTAGTACACACCGAGAACCTTTAGAATCGACTTCAATTAACAAATTCGCATAGTCAATTAAAATTTATTCGATTTTCCACCTATAAATGATTAGACAGAATCAATGGACGAGTTTGCAATGCATTAATTGGATGTAAAACAATTAACGATATACATATATTATGGTAACTAATTAATTGATTGAAATATTGCCAATATTTCAATCATATTGTTTGTTGATAAGATTACAGATTTAATTAGTATAGTTTGGATTACAATGCAAAATATTTAAAAAATTAAGAAATTATTAAAAAAAACTAATCAAAAATAACGGAAACTGTTACTAGATAATTTAATTGAAACAATTAAAACTTTAATAAAAATTAGTTGATGGAATTAAAACAAAATTTGATTGTTTCAACTAAAAAAAAAGAAGAGTTAAAAAGAGAGTTTTTGCATATATACGACTACCGTTCATATGGTCAAGGATCCTAGCTCTGACATAATATTTCAAATTTTTCTTTGAGCGTTAATCACCTCGATTTGCTTAACGGTCTGCTCGGGTAGTTGAATAATCGACTATTTGTTTTAAAAACAATAATACCTATACAGTCCACAACCGACTCTTTTTCCTAGATAGTCTAAGTTTACTTGGCTATCGCAGGGGGTCGCTGGCAATCAGCGAGCCAGCGTGATTACAACACTGTGAATAAGACTTTCAGAGACTCATGTAAAACCTCTGTGGACTCTGTCCATAAGCGGCCGTGGCACGATGGCGACGCCAACGTTAAATAAAAGGTCCCTTTCAGGTATTCTAAAAAAGAACGATTTTAAGCTCACTGAATGTGAGAAGCTTTCCCACAGCCCATCCAATTCCAGAAAATTTGCTATGTTTTTGATAGTGAGAATACTTACTCAGAATAACAACGAAATTTGGAGAGCTTGGTGGCTATAATTTTCGAAACTCAAATTTAATCGCTAATATGTGCATCCTTGATTATGAAATAAGCGGGGATAAGTGTGGTCTGCGAGCTCTGAAGAGAAAAATCTCTGTAAAATATAGGACCCTTTCATGGTTTCGGCTTTGTATGAATCAGGAACTATATAAGTTACATACCGGACATCGACGTAGTTAAGCGTATCAGAAATACAACAAATGCGCTGACTAGGAAGTATTACGAAAATTCAGGCAAAGAAGCGATTGACCAAAACTCCATTGGTAGGATCCGGTTTTTCAGACACTATCAAAACTTGCAATTGGAGAAGAATCGCAGAAGACCAATATGTGCAGCGCATAATCATGAGCAGCTTCTTTTTCAACTGCTTTCAGGATAAGTGAGTAAAGGAGGCAAAAATGTTTTGAAATTTGATAAGCAAATAACAGATATCGACGTAGTTAAGCGTATCAGAAATACAACAAATGCGCTGATTGGGAAGTATTACGTGACTCGAGCAAAAACGCTTCTCCGTATAAAACATTACATAATTTGGTGAGAGACAGAGAAATGGCTGACCAAAACTCCATTGGAAGGATCCGGCTTTTGGGAGACTACAAAACTTGGAATTGGAGAAGAATCGCAAAAGACCAATATGTGCGGCGCAAAATGTTTTGAAATTTGACAAGAAAATAACTGTGTAACTATAATAATTGTGTTTACAAGCAAAAACGACTTCACTTCCAATTTTCCCCCTTTAAGATATTAAGCGTTTTTTATAAAATCGCTATTATAAAAATCTGTTATAACTTTCGAAATCTATGGAAATTTGAAATCATGCTTAAATCACAATCTGTAACTTAAGTAGATAAACAAAAAATGTGTCCTTACTAATATCAATAATTAAAGATATTTAGAAACTTATCAAAAATCGCTGTTTTGAAAAATTGTTATAACTTGTAAACTATACTGAATTTTGCAATAGAAATTGGACGTAAATAAGCATCAGAACAAGTACAATAATAATAACGAATAAACTGGATTTTGTCCAAAACTCCACTTAAGTCATTTCTTCGTGTGGCCATAGATATGAAAATAGCTTTAGGAAATAAAGGGCTTGTCAAAACCGAGCTCCCGAATTTTAAAATTTATGTGAACGAGAAGAAAAATATTTTATAAAATTCAAAACAAGGCAAAAGTCGAATTTTTCCCTGTGTGAGTTTAGCCCTGGAGAGGTAAGCTTTGTTTTTACTTGATCAATTTTGCCACATGGGACATTTGCGGCCCATACATACATGGACGACATATCGTCAGATATGTGGGCGTATCGAAAATATCATCTTCTCACATATAACATATCAATTTAACCAGTTTTTCCAGTAAAAATTAGTAAAATTTCAATAGTTACGCCCAAATTTAAGGCGGTGTTGAAACATGGTCACATGCGGCCCATGATTTCGTCTTCTTGGGGTTATCATAGTGTAACGTTTTTCATTGACGTTGACTTTACGATGCAAAAATCCTTTTTGTATATGCCTGACAAGAAGTATTCCAATATTTCGTTCAACATTCTTAGGCATTAATCCATATGGGAGCCAGTTTCCTTCATTTTGATTCATTCTCATTAAATTTAAACGATACGAAATTGGAGAGAGTGACTCAACACTCTAACTGCACGATTTTCTTGATTTTTACATAAATCTTCCCTTAATGATTTGAGTTCAATTCCGTGTCTTTGCATACTTTCGATCTTCCACTACTTTCTTAGCGTTTCTTAATCTTTTGAAACCACTCACGACAACTTCTCACACTTAAAGCCGCTTAGACATATGCTTCTTAAATCAATTAAAGTGCTTCGGCTGCAGATTTTTCAAAATTTTTGTAGTAAATTTATGAATTTTAAAAGTAAAAATATGACGCAGAAACAAAATCGGTAATATAAGGTTATCTGTGTAGTTGTTAAAAAACCGCCGATCTGGGAAGGCTGTCAACTCTTAAATATCTGTCATTTGAAGTGTTATTTATTTAGTGATAATATGAAAATATTTATTAAGTGAAAATATAGTACAAATATGGATCGTTTTGCAAGTGAAGAACGCATAAAAATAGTTCAAAACTTACTACAAAAGTAGTGATCCAAACGTGGACTTTCAATCGAACAAACTTTTCTTCAGCGATGAAGCTCATTTCCTACTTGGCAGTTATGTTAACAGGCAAAATTGGCGAACACGGAGCTCAAAGAACCCAGAATTGATTGTGGAAAAGCCATTTTATCCAGAAAAAGCGACTGTTTGGTGCGTATTATGATCTAAAGGCGTAATTGGGGCTTGTAGTATATGAGTGAAGTTTGT
This sequence comes from Philornis downsi, assembly GCA_019455685.1. Lineage (NCBI taxonomy): Eukaryota > Metazoa > Arthropoda > Insecta > Diptera > Muscidae > Philornis > Philornis downsi. The sequence goes on along the minus strand of JAHXMU010000092.1, from coordinate 315,680 downwards.
CTAAGTATATACTCTAGAAAGATCATCAAAACTGCGCCTAGAACATTCAAGTATGATATATGTAATCTCTTTCCCCCTTTATCTGTGGGTGGGACTTTTCTAGAATTACGTTTACGACAACAAGTTATGTTTGTTCCTCTCACTCCTATTATATAGTTTATTGTTATCTCATTTTTACTTGTTATGTAAATAAGAGCATTCTAGAATTAAGTCTATGATATACAACACTATTCTGTAAATATGTTTGTCTTTGTTGCACCCATTATGTAAATATGTGTTCTCTGAAATATTGTAGTATTTTCTAGAATAAGTAATTTTAGTATAAATAGAGCAACTTTGTACGTTTTTGGGGAATTAATAAAGTTGACGTTGATGTGGAAATACGCTCTACGATACCAAAGGCTGTATTTCGAAAACTACCTCAAAAGGATGCTCTGCTGCAACCAATCCAGAGACAGTTATTTAAGTGACATAAAGGCAAGCATTATAATGCGATAAAAGTTTCATCGAAATCATAGCTTTGTGTGTGTTTTATTTGACTTTATTATTGAAACTGAAAAATGAATAATCCTTATTTCACTGTGTTACCAGATGTTCAACCTTGCAATACGACAATCCCAACCATAACTTACTGAGGGCGGGGACCATTTGTCTCTCTCAATATTTTCTTTATTATTATCTGTTAAATATTTAGAAAAAAAGAATCTTCTAATTAAGAGATTTTGTCAACATCTGGCCGTCTTTACATATTTCTGCCAATTTTTTTCTTTCGACATTGCCAGAATTCTTTTGTAAACATCCATCGCTCGTCCACTTTCAAGCAAACTCATTGTAATTAAATGTTTCGACTATTTTGTTGTGTTGACCCCATTTGTAAGACGTCCGTCTACATTATTTTGTCTGGACATTCCCCTTGCGTACACTTTTTTTTCTCGCTTTTGGCTATAGCGGCAATTTCTACCAAGAATTTGTTATTTTTTCGTTTACTTTTCCTCCTCATATTTGTTTACAACTTTTTGTTTTCAAAATTGTTTTTTTTTTGTTTTGTTTTTTTGCTTTTCTTATTAAAGAAAAATAAAAGAAAAACAGCAAAAACAAAAAAAAAAATACATAACGCCAATGATGTCATCTAAATTTGTTTTCATTTTCTACTGTCTTTGACTATGATTTAGGGAAGTTATGAGAATGAAACATTTTAAAACTGATCTAAACGGAAATGTCAAAAAATTTATTACCATAACTTTCGTACAGTCACAAAATGTTGATATCTTAAGCATGTAAATCATAAAACTATCCCACTGACTGTCACATAACGTCACTTGATAGTCATGCATTCCTGTAATGATTGGATCAGCTGACGACTAAAAGTGTAAACAGAACAAAGTGGGAAAAAGTAAAGAAAATTAATGACTGGTCAATTGGGACACGGTGACGGGAACGTAAAGTTCAGATAAAATACTTCTGATGCGGTTCGCACTTAACTTAGTTCAAATTTGTCTGTATGCCATAGGTATGTGTGCCACATGTTTGTTGAAATTATTAGGATATCATGAGCGCCATCTATATTAGATAAATTGCACTAAGTATTCAAGAAATCAGAACTCATAATAAACGATAAACGATTCCGAATTGTTCAAACAGCTCTAATTGATATTTGTGGCCACAAAGAAAAACGGTTTAACTGGAGTTAGCACAAAGTTAAGTTTATTCATTATTATTATTGTACTTATTTAAACAGATATTTGGGGCCAATCTTCAGTCTAAAATTCGGCGTAGTTCACAAATTATGGCAATTTTCCAAAAGAGCGATTGTTCAAAAATTACGATATACTCGTATCTCTAGATTTTAATATAAGCAGGAACATTATCGTTCATATCCTTTAGACACGCTTTGTCAAATGCAAAATACGAATACCCCGAAAGTTATGGCAAATTTTAATAACAGCGATTTTTCAAAAAATCTAAATATAATAAAACAACGAATTGACTGTTAAGTCTATTTTTTAATTTAAAGCAAGTTAATTAAACTTTTCAAATTAGTTGCATCTAACGGCAAATGTTGATGTACAATTACGAAGAATACCTTTGAAATGTAGCAAACTTTGTGCAATTCTGGAAGTTTTCTTGAAAGCTAAGATTTAAAAAAGATTTAAGTTTATTTCACTCTACATATACCTAGTCCTGCCATATGTTGTTACAAATATAAAACGAGATAAAAAAAACCAATGTTCATATTGTATTCAAAATTATTTCATTTATTAGAAGACAATATTGGTTATTAAAAAAAATTGTATTCACTCGAAATGGCCGCCTTTTGCTTTAACACAAGCTTTCAAACGGTGTGGCCAGTGGGCTATAGCCGCACGTACGATTTCCATGGAGATCGAGGACGCTGCTCTGGTTAATGCTGTTTTAAGGCTTCCCAAATTTCTGTGGGGAGTCTTGCAAGCCATATTTTCCAATTCTGACCACAAAGCATAATCCAGTGGATTGAGATCTGGACTCCCTGATGGCCAATCTTCTGCTGCTATAAAGCCAGGAATATTGACTCTGAGCCACTCCTGCGTGGTTTTAGCTTTGTGCGCAGGAGCAGAGTCCTGTTGGAAGATCCATCTACGTACATTGAAAATGGTATTGGTCAAACCCTTCACGACACCTTCTAACACATCTTTTTGGTAAACCTTTGCACCAGTTTTTACGCCCTTTTCACAGAAATGGAGGGATGTGACACCATGGTGGGAGACCCCCCACCAAACCATTACGGAAGAGGGATGATGGCCACGTTGAACCCTTGGAACAACTTTTTTCGCTTCCTTAGATGAAGTGGCATAAATCTTGTCATTTTGTTTGTTGAAAACTTTTTCCACGGTAAAAATTTTCTCATCCGTAAACAGAATGTTTTCATGGCCATTGTCCGCGTGCCACTGCAAAAGTCGCTTGCATCTTTCCAGCCTAATTTTTTTTAGCTGAGGAGTTAGAAGATGCCCCGTGGACCGACGATATGCTTTCATATGCAGATCATCCCGAATCAGCCTAGACATGGATCTGGTTGATATATCCAATTCCTTGGACATGATTTTCTGCTTTCTAAGGGGATTTCTCCGAATTCTTTCACGCACTGCCTTTACTACCGCACTCGTACGGACAACGCGCGGGCGACCACTTTTTAGCCTGTCTTCTACTCCAGACAATTCGCCGAAACGAGCAATAGCACGATAACCGAACATTCTTGATATTCCGAGTGGTTTTAGCAACTCGAAAATTTGGCCAGCACTCTTTCCGTACTTCTGCAACGCTATTACGCCGACTCGATTCTCTTTAACGCGCCACTCCATGTTAATAGATTGCAAACTGAAACCAAACTGACTAGTATTCTTCACTAATCAGTGCATGTGTTCTGAAAAAAAAAGTTAACGGTTCTATTCCCGCAAGAAGTTTTAAACGATAAGCGCTGGAAATTGTGTAACAGAACATATTTCAGGACTATGTATATAATATATCTGAGCTTTCAAGGAAAAACACAAATTTCCCATTTTGAAATATTATGCATTTTTCAAAAAATCGCTATTATGGGAATCTGTTATAACTTTCTAAATAAACGGAATTTCGAAATCGAGCTTAGACGACAACATGGGTCCTAAGAACATAAACAGTAATAACAGAGAATGTGTTCTTTCCAATGTCGATAATTAGAAATATTACATAATTTATCAGAAATCGCTATTTTAAAAAATTGTTATAACTTGTGAACTACATCGAATTTTGCTATGAGAATTGGACATAAATATACATTACAGTAAGTACAATAATAATAATCAATAAACTCTAATTTGATCTAACTTCACTTAAGTCGTTTCCCCCTGTGACTATAGATACGCAATGTAAATGAGTTTGAAATTAGTAAGGTGTAGCTATGACTTAAACCGTACTAGAGTTTTTTGTAATATCCATTATAGCTTTGGGAATAACAATTGATAATTGATATCAAATATTTTTTGTTGCAAAATATGAATCACTAATTTTTCTAATGTGTCTAATTCTTTGATGCCAAATGTTAAGACCTGCTTTGGAAACGCCTAAATTCATTATTATTTATTCATAACCTGAATAAACAAGATATGAAATCAAACAGTAATACAGGGTGGCGCAATAGAACGTGCATATTTAAAAAATAGATTAAAAAATAAATACAAAATGTATGGTTAAAATAAATCTAAGGCATTGTAGAGTAATAAATGGAGTTTATTTTTTAAAAATAACATCATCTAAATGGTGACCCTCTCCACGGCGGCACTCCTCTAACCGCAAACGAAAATTATTGAAAACTTTCTTCAGTAATACTGGTGTAATGGCTGCCATTTCACCACGGATATTCTCCTTGAGCTGAACGATGTTTCTTGGATTATTACTGTAGACTTTGTGTTTGAGGTATCCCCACAGAAAAAAAAGTCAAGAGGCGTCAAGTCTGGACTACGCGGGGGCCATGGGATATCACCTCTTTTCGAAATCAGTCTGCCAGGGAACATCTGCTTCACCACCGCCATGGAGTCATTTGATGTGTGACAGGTAGCTCCATCTTGTTGGAACCAAGTTCTGGAATTCACTATTCTTGAACTTTCAATTTCTGAAGCCAAAAATCCATCCAACATCTCAACATAGTGTTCCGTATTAACCGTGACGTTTTGGCCTCGCGCATTTTCGAAGAAAAAAGGACCAATTATTCCTCTGCCAGAGATTGCTGCAAATACTGTCACTTTAGGACTATGCAATGGTTTCTGGTGTTTGATTTTGGGATTTTCACTGTTCCAGTAATGACAATTTTGACGGTTTTCGAACCCATTCATAAGGAAATGAGCCTCGTCAGAGAAAAGGATATTGTCAAAATTGGAAAATCGATTAAGCATTTTATTAGCAAATGCGAACCTTGCTATGAAGTCAGATTCTTTCAATTCTTGTGTTAATTGCAGCTTATATGGATGCAGTTTAAGATCCAATGTTAAAATTCGTTGCAAACTTCGTCGCGATAATTGTAAGACAGACGATCTCCTGCGAGTCGACATTTGTGGATTTCCTCGTACTGACTCCATAACTCTCCCAACATTGCCTTCGGTCCTAGATGTTCTTGGGCGACCATCTTGGGCGCTTTACCCATATTTTAATTAAATTAGCACTCGTAGTCCATATTCAGCACAATATAGTCGCCTAGTAGCAATATATGAACGAGAGTTCTCGTAAAATGCGCGCACGCAAAATGCGCGACGCTTCCCGTCGAAGATTCATAGCGACTAAAACTCCATGAGCCCGCCAACCCAACGATGTAGGCGCCCCCCGCCCGCGCCTTTTCTACCCCGCAAAAAAAGATGATGCAATATACACGTTCTATTGCGCCACCCTGTACTTTAAATACATTTTCAATACCAAAGTCGAAACGAAACTTAACCTTTGTAAAGGTCCCTGCTGCAAATACAGAGCGTCCGTCGGGTAGACATACTACTTTATTTTGTCGCCATTTAGGTAAACAATAGTCTTGACAGTTCATATTTGGCAGTTATGAAAAAATATTCGATAAACCAACGTGTTTTAATTGTTATAACGTTTTATCAAAATCAATCATCGATTACTGTGACAATGAGAAAGTTGAGTGCAATTTTTGGGAGAAACAACGTGCCAACAAGATGCATTATTTATCGTGTAGTGAATGATTTCGAAGAAAGAGAGTATGTAGCTGATAGAGCCAAGCATGGACCATGACGTACTGCAAGATCGGCTAAAAACATTACTGCTGCTCAAGAAAGTGTTCGAAACAATCCATCAACCTCAATTCAACGCCGTGCTCAGGAGCTTGGCCTTCAAGAACAACTTTGGCCACACTTTTGCACAAGGATTTGCGTTTGTTTCCATTTAAGATTCAGTTGACACAAGAGCTTCTTCCACGAGACCATTTACGCCGCCGTACATATGCCAATACGATGTTACAGCTCGCTCATGACAACCCCGATTTTCATGAAGAAATCATAATGAGTGACAAGACACATTTTCATTTCAATGGATATGTAAATGGAAAACCCTCAAATTATTCATCAGTCACCTTTGCATCCATTAAAAGTGACAGTCTGGTGTGCAATTTGGTCAGGAGGAATCGTTGGACTTTACTTCTTTGAAACTAAAAACGGCGTAACGGTAACCGTCAATGGGGAGCGATATCGTGATATGATTGGAAACTTTTTAACGTCACAACTGAAGCTTTGGGCTTGATTAACACGTGGTATCAACAGGACGGTGCCACATCGCATACAGTCAGGATTACAATGGAATTACTGCGAGACCTGTTCCCACAACAAGTTATTTCAAGAAATGGTGATGTTGATTGACCTCCACGGTTGCCTGATTTGACTGCTCCGGACTTCTTTTTGTGGGGATATCTGAAAAGCAAGGTTTATGCAAACAAACCGGAAACGCTTGAGCAACTCAAACAAAATATTCGTGATGAAATTAATGAAATACCGCGTAAAATGTGTGAGAATGTAATGAAAAAAGTGCCGAAAATGGCTCGCATTTGTGAAGCTAACAGAGGCGGACATTTATCTGGTACTAGCCGACCCGGCAAACGTTGCTTTGCCTTCAAATTTTATTTTTATTGGAAATGTTTCAATGTTAAACAAAATTCTGTTTAAATACCGTTAGCAGGAGCAGAAAAAATTGCTTTTTAATTTGTGGTTTGTATAGGAGGTACCATTCCCCATTGTCCAATCCCGCCCATATTTGCAGCAGCACTTAAGATATGTACACCAAACCGATGTACCAAATTTTGTTCAAATACCGTAAACAGGAGCAGAAACATTGGATATTTAATTTATGGTTTGTATGGGAGGTACCACGCCCCATTGTCCAATCCCGCCCATATTTGCAGTAGCACTTAAGATATGTACACCAAACCTACGCACCAAATTTTGTTCAAATACCGTAAGCAGGAGCAAAAATAATTGATTTTTAATTTTTTGTTCGTATGGGAGGTACCACGCCCCTTTGTCCAATTGGACCGAATTGTAAATCTAAACCATCCCGGGCACCACCCAGACGCATATACAAAAATTTATGCAAAGCGGCCCAGCCGTTTAGGAGGAGTTCACTGACAACGCCCGTACAGTAGAATCTATATATATAAAAATGAATATCTGTCTGTCTTTATCATGTCACTCGCCTCGATTTCGACCTTCGGACATAGTTAAAAACCTTTTCCTGGCCGACACGAATAAGCCCTGAAAGTTTCATGAAGATCGTGTGAGAGGAGTTCTCTTACAAACTATTTTTGTACACAGACAGACAGATATTCATTTTTATATATATAGATTGTATTCCATACACAATCGCCGACATTAAATAGAATATTTATCAATATAAGATCCATTCTCCTTCATTTAATCAAAAATTATAAACAAACAAAGTAGTATGCCTTCCCGACGGACACTGTATTATTTGCTTGTAGAAATTTTTCTTAAACAAAGATTGAAAATTGGCTATTTTTAACATTTTCTGTGCGCTATATCTCAGAAACTAAATATGAATCAGAGAAACAGAATATGTTTCTGAAATCTTCATGATCGAATTTGACTGAAGATTTCCAAACACCTCTAAAAAAAACTAAGATTTTGTTCACCGTTCAATAATGCATTCGTTCTAATACCACCTAAGATATTTGGACCAAAACAATACGATTTTTATACTGTGACATTTTTCTGTTTGGTTGCTGTTATGTCATTTCTTAATGCAGTTAAGAAAAAATCGATAAATTTCGTAACATGTGTGATGTTGAAAATGTTCCGTATGATTTTTCTCTTTAGCATCAATTTATATTGCACAGCAGTCCACTCAGTTTTTTCCGCTGCGCGGACATTCGTTTCGGAATGCCAAATTTTCATAACCGACTTAAATTTGTTCAACTGTCTTGCAAAGATTACGACTATTTTCCCAAGATTACAAGGGATCATTGCACTTTTTTTACAGCAACGACCTTACAACTCGGCGATAAAGGAACGGCGAAAGAAATCCAATGATTCATAGTATAATTTTGTAGGGAAAAAGAGGGAGAGAGAGAGAGAGAAAAAATGCTTTAGCAAAGCAAACACTTTTGAACGTTGGTTCATAATCCAGACACAACACAAAAATGTTGTTGAGGTGATCTATTGCGAAAATATGCTGCAATTTAAACAACAAGCCAACAAACAGTAGTCCATGACAGTTTGGCAGACTGCGACCATGCAACATTTACTGTAACATCAGTAAAAGCTACCTTAGCCATGTTGTTGAGTGGCTGCATACATAATGATCAGTGTAAGAGAAGAAAATCCTCGTCGCATTGCCGTGGACAATGATGCTCTTGCTACGTACGGTAGTGCAAGTCATACTTGTTGTCATTGTCAACGTCATCATCATCATCATCATCATCATCATCATCACGATGTTGTTGCTGTTGCTGCCATTGCGTATTGTTTGGCTTAACTGGTCATTGGTGCTCTGGTTCATTGCCATCGTGCATGGGGTAACTAACCCAAACGACAAGCAAACTGCACTACTACCGTGGACGACGGCAACACGAACACATCGACGAAGACAACGAGCAACATATTTGCCATTAACCAGCAACAATACACGTCACGAAGAAAGTCCTCTGCTTATCTGCACTTGGGCTTTGTACAATTTACAGCGGCAACAGCAGCAGAAGCACAGGAGGAGAAAGAGGCAGACAATACGATAAAGTTATCGTACAACAAGGACAACAAACTTTGGCGATGAAGTAAAACGGCAACGATGGCCAACGATCATGACGCCAAAAGCAAATACCATCACGACAATATTAGTACTGTTTTATTTGTTTATAGACTACAATCGCCGCCTTATGGCTGGGAAATAAAACAATTATGTAGGGAAATTGTTGGGTATCCAAACAGGTGGCAACTTTTTGTATAAATATGCATTTAGTGGTTCCAAAACCGCCAGTCTGGCAAGGCTGTCAACTGTTAAATACCCGTCATCTGAAGTGTTGTTTACTAGTGAAAATTTTGCCATTTACGAATATGCATAATTTAACAAACGAAGAGCGCGTAAAAATAGTTAAAACTTACTACAAAAGTAATGATTCAAAAAGGGGCTTTCATTCGAACAAAATTTTCATCGGCGCTGATGCTCATTTCTCACTCGGTGATCACGTAAACAACCAAAACTGTCACATACAAGGCTCGGATAACCTAATTTCAGCGTCAATTCAGAGCGCTAAACAACCAAATCACGTAAACAACCAAAACTGTCGCATATAAGGCTCGGAGAACCCAGATGTGATTATGGGAAAGCAACTGCATCCGAAAAAGGGACTGTTTGGTGCGCAGTACAGTGTGGAGGTGTCAGTGGTTACGTGAACAACTTACAAGTCGTCACGTCTTGGGGCTCGGAGGACCCAGAAGTGATTGTGAAAAAGCCATTGCATCCGGAAAAAGTGACTATTTGGTGCGCATTATAGTTTGAAGGTGTCATTGGGTTGTAGTTTTTTGAAAATGACGCTGGACAAACCGTTACCGTCAATTCAGAGCGCTATAGCCATATGATAACCGACTATTTTTGGCCTGAAATTGAAGATTATGAACTGCACGGTATGTGGTTTCAACAAGACGTTGACCCATATTTGGTTTTATTGTATGGGAAATTTCCAGCCCACCAAGATCATACGATTTGATGTAGTTGACTTTTTCTTGTGGGGCTACGTTAAAGACCATGCTTACGCGCATAATCCTCGAACTTGGAGCATTTAAAAGCCAACATTCGTCAAGTTATCGCCGAGACACCGCCCGAAATATGTGAAATAATGGTCGAAAACTACTTCGAAAGGATTCACTGCTGCAACCAATCTGGAGGCGGTCATTTAAATGGCATTGTATTTTGTACATAATGGCACAAGGTCCATGCATTATAATGAAATCAAAATTTCATCGAAATCATTGCTTTATGTATGTTTTATTTAACTTTGCTTTTGAAACCGAAAAGTGAGTAACCCTGTATAATGTGGCAATATTGCTTTGCTATTTTCAGAAGGATTAAAAGAAAAATTGTGCTAAAATTATAACAAATTTCTTTCAAAAAATAACTGCATTTGTGTCGGTATCTCGTTTGTTGCTCTTATTGTTTCATTCGCTTTAGCTCTGTTACATTCTTCTTCTTCTTTAATTCATGCACATCGAATGATAACATTTGGCTACAAAAAGATCCGGTTTATTTGACATTTCAGCGGCAGTTAGGCCGTAAGTTAAGACATATTAATTCTCAGAGAAAGAGAGAGAGAGAGAGATCCCTTGCAACTCTCTTCCACACTTTTCTATTTGAAACATATCGCATCAAATTTAGACTATACCTACAAATAATGCGTTGTTGCTATTGTAGAAAAAGCAAATGCGGATCGTACTGCAACTCTTATATTAGAAAGAAAACTTAGAATCAGTTCAATTACAGGGAATACAAACACGTATTCTTCGTTTTTTTTTTTTTTTGTTTTTTTCAATAATTGCTAGTTTATTGTAGGAACATTATATAATATAATTGTGTATTATCAAAAGCATTTTCCAAATCTTTTCCAATCTGTCTGGCAGTACATGAATACCGCGTAGAAAGAAAGTTTTATCTTTTGAAGCTACCCACGAGTAGACGCAATTTTTTGTTTCCTTCATATGAATGAAAGACTTGCTCAAATAGGTTATCGATCAGAACAAGTGATAATTGGAGGAGCAAAGTCTAGTGAATGGTGAATGACCAGTGTCGAGAAGATGTTTCAGTAGAGTGTTTGGCGACGTTCTACCGCAATAAAGCTGATTTTTTGCGTCGATTTATAACCATGGATGAGACGTGGGTTCACCATTTCACACCAGAGACAAAGGAACTGTTAAAGCGATAGATCAAATGGGAGAATCGTGTCGAAAGAAGGCGAAGAGGTTTCATCTGCAGGCAAGGCCATGGCGTCTTCTTTTGGAATGTTAGTAGGACTATTTTTGTTGATTATCTTCTAATTTATTTCAGCGTTTAGATGATGAAATTATGAAAAAGGCCACATTTAGCGAAAAAGAAAGTGTTGTTTTATCAAGACAATGCTCCAGTTCATACATCCACTATTCTGAGACCACCCTCGTAATATGTCACACCGTTGAGCTTGTCTATCAATATTGGAAGATGATCTCTCTATTGCGTTGTCGTACTGGATTCACTTTCCATCACCTGTGACTACGCGATTTAGAAAACCTTTTCGTTTATGCCTGGAAAATAACATTTCACATGCTTAAAATCTGTTTTGAATGAATTTCAATGATTTTAAACGATGTGAAACTGCTTGTTGAGTCACTCCCAATGTAATTGCAAGTTAGTCTTGTATTTGGCACGAATATTCCTTCTGTAATGACTTCAATTCAATTTCATCAAAGCTCGGTAATCGGCATTTGACATGTGAAAAATCGTTGTTCAAAACGTTTAGACGTCAGTTCATATGAAACCCAATTCCTACCTTTTGAATCATTCGCAATAACTTTGATAGGAAATGAGTTCAAGTTCTTCCTGCATTTGGTACAAATCTTTCCTCAATAATGGTCCCAATTACGCTTCTTCGTACACATTCGTTCTTCTGCTACGTTCTTCGATTTTGACGGCAAACTCACCAATCTTAAACTTTTTAAACCACTCATGATAACTTCTCCAACTTAAAGTGGCCTCTCCAAACGGTTCTGCAAGCAATCGATACCCCTCAGCTGCAGATTTTTTTAAATTAAGGAAGTAAATCAAAAATTCCCACACGGACGCTTATTTGGCTCAACACTCGACCAAAAAATTTGTAATACTGGTAGGAAATTGTTATATTTCACGGTTATGATGTTACCAGATGTCCACTCTGACGTTTTCAGCCACGGTGATTTTAGTCATAATTTACTTATGGGCCATATTTTGCTATGTGGATATGTATTTGTACTCCCAATATTTTGAATTCTCTCACCGGATCGCTCGCCTATACGTTGTAATTCACGGCTAGCTCTACGTATATACAAACATCTGAAGGCTGATCCAGTAGTCTAACGACTATTTTAGCAGCCATTAGGTATGATTGCTTATTATAAAAACTAGTGGCAACCTTTTTTTTAAAGAAAAGTGTTGGAAAAAATATTGATGTAGAACGGTAGCCAGTCATTTCCAAAAATAAAAGATAAATTATTGTGAAATATTTAATGTTATTTTCTGGTTTTTGTTGTACATTTAACATCTAAAAAGCCCGTTCAAAGGTATTGTCAAAGCTTTCTTTGTCGCTGTGTTGGCATGTGGCTATGTTCTCTATACTGACCCGAAGTTTCAGCGGGATCTGTCATTTAATTTGCTTATAGTGTTTGATTTTGCCAATTCATTTCAAGTGAATTTTGCGATTTTTCCAGCGGAAACATATCGAATAAAAAGCTTGTCACAAATTTTACATTGGAAATGGAATTCCGTGTGCCGAATCGCTGACTTTAACAGAAATCGGGGAACATGAGTGGTACAGTGTATACAAAGACCATCGAGCCGGTCATCAACGACAACTGAAGTTAACATCGATAAAGTAAGGTAAATGGACTGAAAATCGTCGTTTAAGTTAGAGAGAGTTAGCCGCTGAATTTTCTATGTCTCACGAAGCGATTTGCACTATTTTACAGTATAGTTTGAGTGCGAGTGTGTTGCCTCTCGATTAGTTCCAAAAAAACCTGACTTTTCTTCAAAAACGCATTTGCATAAAGATCGTTGAGCACATACTATTATAGAACAAGTCAGCTTCGATTCCAAATTCACAAAGCGCATTATAATCGGTGTTAACAAGCTTCGAAATTGCGCCTTACAATTGAGTAGAAACGGAACAAAACACGTCAATGTTGACTGTTGTCTTTTTTGATTACCGCGGTTTTGTGCACTGGGTATTCTTGCCAAAAGATCAGGCTAAATAAATAAAGAACATTGCCTGAGCATTTGACAGAGGAAATTGTAGAAAAAGACCAGATTTGCGGAAAGAAAACTGAATTTTATACCACGATAACGCTCCGTTTCCCAAGACTACCATTGTGAGTAAATTTCCGGCCAAAAAATTTAGAAATATCATCGAACAATCACCATGTTTGCCTCATATGGCTCCGACTGACTTTTTTTATCATTCCAAAATTCAAACTGTCACTTCGAAGCATTCACTCTCAGTCAATAAAAGACATAGAGGAGAATTAACGGTAGGAACTGCAGCCTTTTCCGGAAAATTCATTTGAAACATGTTTTGATGATTGGATTGTTTACTGGCATAAAAGTACTACTTCGATGGTTTAATAATTTTGATAAATAACAAATATTTTGTGTGTTATTGACCAATTTGCAATACTCTTTTGAGAGTACAATGAGAGTGCTTGTCATCTTCCTTTTCTCCTCTATTCGTTTCTTTATCAGATGGTGTAACGTCTGGTCATGAAACCGATCTTGACACACCAAAACGTAATTTTGTGAAATTTTCAAGTTGGCAACATTGTAAGGCGGAACAGATAAGGCAGAAAGTTGAGCGAATAGAGGACTTGGTGCAAAATTAAACTGCCGCTGACAGCCTCAAATAACTCCAATTATAGCTAAATTAGTAAGAGAAAATAAACAGTTTTTCTAATGAACCACCGAACAACTCCTAAGCATATCAAACAAATCTGATAAAAATTTAATCATTTCGAAAATTTTCTTTTGTTTTTTTAAATAACTGGCTAATGTTGCTATATTTTTTATTTTTCTTTGTGCTTTATAACTAATTATCTAATTATTTGCCATCTAGAATCGGTGATGGCTTGACGGCAAATAAAACACCGCTATTGTTGTACTGCCGGCTGGCTGACGGCATTTGCCGTTGTGTGAGTGAACCAGCCACTCGAATGTATGAGTGATTGTGTGGGTTGCAACATTGCTTGCTTGAACTACAGGCACAATGAACTTCAAAATTGCATTCGCCGAGGTGTATTCGAGGCGTCACAGCTCACGTTATTGAACTTTTCGCTGTGTGAAATGCACCAGAAAGGGATGGCTCAGGATGGCATACCGGGAGGAGGAGACAGAGAGGTTTATTAGTCAGGAGTTGGCCTTATGAAAACGAAAGAAAAGTTGAAAGTTGGCGAATGAATATTCATTCTTCTGGCAGACAACTCCGCCAACGACTTACCCAAAAACGTTTTCAAATAATTGCTGATGATTATCTGTAGATTTTTGAAGTTTAGTTTATTTATTTTTCATTTTTTTTTTTGAGGTCTTAAGTGAAATTTTCAACGTTTTGAAGGAATATTAACATAAATTCAAGTGCAGTTTTTTTGCTACGTCGTCATGATGTTCATGTTGTCGAAAAATTCAAGGTGAAATTTTGCGTTAGCATGCATGCAAACGGGGAAAAAATGAAAGTGGAATTAAATTTATTTAAATATTGTCAAATGGAAGAATCTCACAGTAAACTAAGGCATACGAAATTATTATTTTCTTGCAAAATTGATTTTCGTAAAAAAATTCTTATAGAAATGATTAATTATAAGCTAAAATCATCTAACATCATATTTATATACGGTTAATCCTCTTCAATAAATTAGATGAATTACAATGAATTTTCTAGAATATTATGATAATTTATATTGAAGTACATTGAATTAAACTAAAGTATATTGATTAACATTGAATCAAATTGAATTATATTGAGTTACATTGAATCAAATCGAATTATATTGAATTACGTTGAATTAAATTGAATTATATTGAATTGCACCGAATTCAATAGAATTATATCGAATTACATTGAATTACACTAAATTACGTTAAATTACATTGAATTGCTCTGTATCAAGCAATTTGTAAATATTTGGCATAAATTAAAAAAATTACTTATATATTTGTTAGCGTAAGTGCTATTTTAACCAACCATGTAATTGTGAAAATCCTTATTATGTTACAGCCGGGCGGTAACCCAGCGCGGCGTGTAGGTCTGATGATTGAAACTAGCGCTAGCCGCCAACCGAAGAACATCGTCGGCCGCCCTCAACGTAAATAAATAAATAATAAATTGAAAAAATTAAGTATTTATTTGTTGGCGTAAGTGCTATTTTAACCAACCATGTAATTGTGAAAACCCCTATTATGTTACAACCAGGTGGCAACACAGCGCGGCGTGTAGGTCTCATGGTTGAAACTAGCGCTAGCCGCCAACCGAAGAACATCACCGGCCGCCCTCAACGTAAAATAAAAACCTTTAATATATAGGTAAGTTAACTAATCTCTTGTTTTCATCTTCTCACACATGAAACGCCCCATAGTAAGTATTCTTTTGTGGCACCCAAGTTCCAAATACAATCTTTAGGTTGCAAATCTACAATATTGATTGCTTGAAATGTTTTATTGGGATATCTCTTAAACCATAAACATCACAAGTAACGAAGAATAACATTTAAAATCACTAAATCATCATAGCGGTTTTTTTTTCAATTTCGTCTTCGATTTTTTGCTTTATTACAATTTAATGCCTCATTTTTCAATTTTCAATAATTTGTTGCATGATATCTTGATCATTATCACTACTAGCAATATCTTATAGGGATTGATTTACAACATGCAACCTACTATTATAAAATTCTTGACATCATTGTTGTGGTCATAAAATATTTATCGTGCAATGAAAAAATTCCCATCATTTAATTAAAATAATGCCAAAAAGGTGTCTGGAACCCAGTTATAAAAGTACTGCCGATAGCAAAAAAGGGCCCGAAAGGATATTCAGTATGTCACCCACGTTGGGTATAAAGTGAGAAAAGGCGGTAAAACAATGAGTTTAGCATTATGTGTGGAACCTTAGAGTAAATGGTCGACTAACTCGAAAATAGCTTCTTACTTTGTCCACTCTGATTGCAATGCCCCTGTGGTGTGTTCAGCAGTTTGGAGTTTAAGGTGGCATTAATTTGAAATATTTTATATACAGAAGAAGGATTCATCATCGCTCAGGAATTCCCTAATTATATTGTTTAAACACTCGTTAAGTCTCCAGAATTCTAACTAAATTAACACCTATTTGTTTCCCTTGAAAATTACTGGTGTGTTGTGAGAGTAAACAAAACCGGAACCGAACCAAGTGATCGGCACTTGATAATTTCAATTGGTGATGGGATGGCATAACTTAATCAGAACCATTCCGAATCAATCGAGTTTGATGAAAAAGTGCATTTGACTAAAAAATATATAAAATTATATAAAAGGTTATCCATTTTAAAACTGCCGGCCTGGCAAGGCTGTCAGCTGTTAAATACCTGCCATCTGAAATGTTATTTATTTAGGGAAAAGTTTGTCATTTACGAATATGGATCGCTACGTCAAAAACCATGTTTACGCCGATAATCCCCAAACATAGGAGCATTTGAAAATCAACAAACGTCCTGTGCGAAAAAGTGGTCGAAAACTACCTCAAAAGATCCGCTGCTGCAGCCAACCCATAGGCGGTCTTAGTTTTTTGTGTGTTTTATTTAACTTTACTTTTGAAACCGAAAAATAGGTAGCTCGTTAATTTTAGACTCACTCAACGGGTCTTATAGCTTCATAACGATTCCGAACGTTAGTTTGAAAAGCATTTACTTGACTTGTCGATTAATCGACTTCTCAAAGTGTTCATCAGGGACAACGAGGTGAGCCGCTCAAATAATGATACATGGTTGTATCGGGATTCGAACCCACGATTACATACATGCCAGTCTCTCGTTCTAACTGTCATGCCACTATTGGTCGATATTGGAACAGAAAACCCAAAGGGATGTTTTAGGCCAATACATCGTCGTGAAAAGTAAAGACAGTAAGAGATAAATTTAATATCATTTTTTCATTCAAAAGCGGGGACGGCCACAGAAACGAAATTCGAACAACAAAATTCGAAAATAATTTTAATTTGTTGCATTTTCTGGAATCTAAATCAGAAATATACAAAGTTTTTTTCTGATTCCGACAACCGAATCAAGGTTGTATTTAAGTTTTGTTTTTGATTCATTGTATTGCAACTTCATTCTGGAATTGCAAACAATTTTGATGTTGAGTTTAAAAAACGAAACGAAATTAGAAAGGATTTTGATTGTGATTCAGTTTATGAAACGTTTCGTTTGTATTTCATTTGAAATTGTTCAATTCATAGAAAAAGACAAAATTTTTTAGTAGCTGTGCAAACTTCTGAGAGCCTGGTGTCGTAAGTTTAGAAAATATTATCATTTTCGCTTTTCGCAGTTTGGTGACCAGCCTTTTCTTTGCCAAGCAATGAAACTACATTTGGTTTTAGTTCTGGTTCAAACTAAGAAACGAATCTGCATAAAATTATATTTTTGTTAAGGCTCTACAATCAAAATATCCATTTTCTTATGTGTCAATAGGAAAAGAGAATCGATATAGATTTCTAATTTTTGGGTAGCTGGGAAATTTTTTGAGAGCCTTAAATTATTTGAAGCATTTTTACCTTTCGCGGTTTGGTGGCCGGTCTTTTGCTCTCTTTTATCACCGGACCAAGTCTAGCGTATCCTTTCTTCTTAGCCGATGACCGGGAAAATTTTGAAGGTTTTGAGCGAGTGGGTTTGAGTGGGAGGACAGCTTCTATACATATGACCTGCTTAATTTTTTTATTTCCTCGTAAATATAAGGAATGTTTAAATCTTTGTGTATGTTATCATTCCTAATATACCATGGGGCACCACAAATTTGGCGCAGTATTCTTGACTATCTTCTCTATAACTTATTTATGTTAGAAGCCGATGCCGTTCCCCACAATTGGATGCCGTATGTCCATATTGGCTTCAATATGGTTTTGTAGATGGTGATTTTATTTTCCAAACTGAGAGTGGACTGGGAGCCAATAAGCCAGTGGAGTTGAGCCATTTTTAATTTCAATTGTATGATTTTTGAGTCAATGTGATTCTTCCAGGTGAGACGTCGGTCAAGGTGAATACCCAAATATTTCACATGGTTATGAACGGGTATGGTACTACCATGAATAGTGAGGGCCGGGCAATTGTTCTGTCTAAGAGAGAATGTAACCTGTACACTCTTAGTGGCATTTACAAGATTCTAATGTGTGTATATGAGACTGCAGTTGTCTAGAAGCCGTTAATGGGCAAGTGCTAGTGCTCATGAATGCAGTGTCATCAGCGAAAGTTGAGGCTTGAATTAGGGAATGAACAGGCATGTCAGAGGTGTAGATGGTATATAGTATAGGGCCTAGTATACTGTCCTGAGGAACTCCTGCTGAAACTTTTCTTTGAGTTGAAACAGAGTCTTTCGATTTTACTACAAAAGATCGATCCTTCAGATAGCTCTCCAGGAGCTTATTGGTATTTGCCGGTAGAAAAAAGACTATTTTGTGAATAAGGCCTTCATGCCACACTTTATCAAAGGGTTGGGAGATGTCAATAAAGAGAGCTGAGCAATATTTCCGATCTTCGAATGTTTTTCTGATCTGGGTTACTATACGGTATACCTGTTCTATCGTTCCATGACCCTTGCGAAACCTAAACTGGTGCGTGGGTATTACATGGTTTGCTTCAATATGGGGGTACAACATTTGGAGAAAGATCTTTTCAAACAGTTTAGATAAAATAGAGAGTAAACTTATGGGTCGATAGGATGTAATTTGTGACAGTTCCTTCCCAGGTTTTGGGATCATTATTATTTCAGACAGCTTCCATGATCGAGGAAAGTATCCAATTTGAAGTATAGCATTAAATATAAATAAAACTAATTTCAGGATATTGTGGAGAAGTTCTGAAATCATTTTCGTCGTTATTTTATCGTGTCCAGGAGATTTATTCATTTTCAACCAGAGAACATTTTTCTTTAAGAGAGATAGACTTATTTTCATTGGATTTGTGACCATTGGGCTAATGCCAAGAAGTGAAACTACAGTTTTCAACAGGATTAAGAAATGAAACTTCGTAAAATTATTTTTCATTTCAGGTTTTCGAATCAACTCAACTGTTTCAAGTATGCTCTGATAGAGAAACAGAACCAATGTAGGTTTCTAGTTTTGTTTCAGTTAATAAACGAATGAAACAAAATTCAAATTTACAAACTTTCTTTCATCGCTGAAGAAAATTTTGTTCGATTGAAAACTCACGGTTGAATCACCATTTTTGCAGCAAGTTTTAATTATTTTTACGCGTTCTTCGGTTGTTAAATGATTCATATTCGTAAATGACAATCCTTTCCCTAAATAAACAACACTTCAAATGACAGGTATTTAACAGCTTTATTAACAAACACTGTTAAAACTTTAGGCTATTTGAGCTACTCGAAGTGTTAATTGGACACATTGTGGTGACCGCCGCTAGATGTATAAAAATCAAACTGTCTCATGCATGAGTCCTGTCTTTCTCCCTATACAGAAGAGAATCTTGAGTAATGAGTGTTCTTGTTATCTCAAAATATTTCAAGTATTCACCTAAATTTTTCTTGTGAAATTATTTCAAAACAGGAAGTTTACAAGTTTCTAACGATAACTGATGCAATTCTCGCAGCAACCTTCTTCGCAGTAATGAATAAGGATGTCGAAAAAATGTCATTTAAATTCGTATATATCGTAAAGACTTAACCCAAGAAGTGTTGTGTATTAAAAAGCAGTAAAGATTAAAGGAAAAATAATTTATATAAAAAACATATTTGAGTTTCTTAATACAACAGCATTCATCAGCTACCCTGTAGTTAGTACACCTTAGAAGAACTTATTTTAAATGAAACGAAATTTCTTGTTGGGAGTAAGTATTTTTCTTCGTATTCTTCAAAAATTTGAGATTTCGAATAAAACCGAAACCGGGTTTTCTCAAAAGCCTGGCATTTGTACATACTCTAAGTATTATACAATCACATTTAAACTGAATTATTTTTAAAATGCATCGGAATATTTATGTACATATATAATTATCAGCAACAGCAATAGCAGTAGCATCAGCAACCAAACAATATGAAGGCAATTGACCGCTTTTGCAAACAAACATCGCCAGCAACTACAACCCAGTAATGAAAAGAAAAAGTGGCAACGGCACGAAAGTAGCGTCGTCCTGATGACATTCACCCCAATTCGTTACAAAGCTTTTCTTTCCACTCCATTTCAAAAAGTAGCAAAACGAACGAAGACATTTCTGAAGCGACTCCGTCTGCGCTTTCAAAAGCAACAGCAGGAAAAAAAGAGGAATGACTGCATTTTCAGCTCCGCATCGTCATGAAGTGAGTTACAATCATTGTACGTACAATCATCAACATCACCGCCATCGCTATCGTCTTCCCGTTCACTCCCCTGCTGGCAAGGGAACAGCTACGGGATGCCCGTGTTGACTTAGTCACTGCACTCCGGGTTCTCTGGCAATGCCCTGGCGCAAGGTGTGCGATTTTTTTTACTCCCGAACGACCGGGAGTAACACCAAACAGAATAATAATACAATACAACATCAAAACAACAACAAAAAATGACGTTGTGCATAATTTTTGGTGCCTGACAAAAAAAAAAAAAAAGACTCACGTACTCTCCCCTGGGTGGGAGACAGAGGCAGAGGGCTAGGCGGTATGACTGAGGGAGCAAAGAGGTGTTTATTTTTATTATGAACAAAGTATGAGGAATAAATGTACAACGTACAAAATGTTTAATGCAGTAAATCTTGTCGATTGAAATGGGAAGGATAACCCAAGCAAATTGTAGTCAAAAATACAGTTAACAAAATCCCAAGGTACATTTTCTCTCAGAGTAGACAGAGAGAGAAAGAGAACTAGAGTGATCGCAAATAATGTCCCCCATATTCACCTCGCTATATAAAACATATTCTTAACGGTAACTGAAGATTGTCATTGACCTCAAACGGAATTCCGTTTGGGTAATTTTGCCTCCTATGTCTCGTAACGGTGTGAGCAGAGTGGAGAGAGATCCCGTAAACAGGATAGAAAACTGCGGATGTTTATTGCCGTTCTTTTTCTTGCACTTTCTAATTACCAGGTGCTGCACATGCTTCTCTGCCTTTTTCTGTAGTTGGGGCCATAATTTTTAGAATGTTAATTTTTTTTTTTTTTTTTTTTTTAATTTATTATATCATACAAATTCATACAAATTACGTCTCAGCGCCACATGGCATTATAGAGGCTAGTTGGCAAAATAGTTACATCAAAATTTTTTGTATAATAACAATAGTTTAATACAAGAATACAAACATATTTATGAAAAATTTAATTTCTTGGCATATACTTTAATATTAACTCAAAATTCATACCAGAAGCTCTTCAATATTTTGCAATAAATACCTTTTCATTGAAGATTTAAATAACGAAAGTGTTTCTAGTGATTTTAGCTGTTGTGGTAAAATATTATACTGACTACTACCAGAATGTTCTATACGCTGTTTTGTTGTTTCAGATCAACACATAGCTACTCTCAAATTGTCATTATTTCTCGTATTGAAAATATACTAATTTCGGGAAAAATTTATCGTGTGATGGCCAATACTATGCAAACATTTGAAAACATATATTAGCAATTTTAATTTATAACAACCATATACTGGCAAAACCGTTGGAAAAACATCTCTATACAGAGAAAGCGTACAATATGAAATTGGCAAGTTCGCTACAGCTTTTAGTGCTTTATTCTGTTGTCGTTGGAGTGATTTTAATTCAGAACTCTTTTTATAACCATACATAATGGCTAAATAGTTATAATGACTTTGAACTAAAGCTTGAAATATTAGAAATTTAGTATTTTGATCGAATTTATTTCTAAATTTATACAATAAACCTATGGCAGGTGATACTGTAGACTTTAGATACTCTATATGCAGTGTCCAAGAAAAATTACTTTGAAAATATAATCCCAAATATTTAACTGAATTAACTTCTGGAATTTTTTCCCCATCTACGTATATACTAAAGCTGTCGTTGAACCGACAATGTGGCCTAAATCTTATCAATTTCGTTTTTTTTTGGATTAAGGGAAAGTTTATTAATACGCAAATACTCTATTAATAGACTTGCTCCCCGTTCTATGTAAGGCTTCACAACCGTTTCATATTTATATGGATAAAAAATAGCAATATCATCAGCGTACACAAACATTTTACCTGATAAGTCAATATTTTTCAAGTCATTTATATACGAAGAAAATAACAAGGGACCCAATACACTTCCCTGGGGGACTCCATGCTCTGCTGGTTTTAAAGTACTTTTACTATTATCAATTTGTACAAATTGTAACCGCTTCGTCAAATAGCTTTTTAAGAGAAAAAGTTCTTTGTCACGCACACCATAAAATCTAAGTTTCTGAAGTAAGATGTCATGATCAATTAGATCAAACGCTTTTGACAAATCATAAAAAACTCCAACTACACCCCTATACCCATCATCCAACGACTTACATATGAAATTTTGCACATTAATTGTTGCCTCCTCTGTTCCACAACCTTTTCTAAAACCATATTGAAAATCGTTTAACAAATTGTTATCTTGGAAATATGTAAAGAGCTGTGTATGCAAAATATGTTCAAAGACATTGTCTATAATTGGCAATATTGATATTGGACGAAATTTATCAACGGAGGTAGATATTTTCTCCTTAGGTATTGGTACAATTTTATTGATTTTTAATATTTCGGGATATAGTGAAGTATAAATTACATCATTAAAGATGTTAACCAAACGTGGAGTCACTATCAGCACATATCTTAAGAATTTTTGCCGAAATGTTATCATGACCCGGACTTTTTCCCGATATTAAGCTGGATATGACATTTCTCATTTCATCAAGCGTAGTTATTCTAGCTTGAAATCTACTGTTACAGTTTGTTAATGTTCTAAAGGCATGGCACGTATCCGAAGGGAGTTGTATTATTTGTCCTTTTAATTCATTGACTGAATTTACAAAATAATCATTTAACATTTCAGCTTTCTGAACATTATCTGCAACAAATTCACCATCGACATTTTTTACATTGATTTGCTTGTCTAATGCTCTTCCAAGTGTGTCATTAATAAAAACCCAAGATTTCCTAGGATCGTTCCTCATACTGGCCAGATTGTCAACATAGTAATTGTTCATAGAACAATTGTTAGCTATCTTAATAATATTACTTATCCTTTTCAATTTTTCGTCAATATTTCTGGTTGGCTTTTTCCTTCGCTGCTTTAACAGAAGCTTTTTATATGCTATCAGTTTTTGTAAATTACCGTTTACCCAAGGAGTGATACGGTCTTTCAAACATGTAACTTGTTCTTTTTGAGCTGTAGAACTGTCCATAGCATTTTTGAAACGATTAATTAAAGCAGATGTGTCAACCGACGGGTTACCAGTATATGGCAAATCTTGCATTTCATTCTGAATGAGGTCTTTTACTTTATCATAGTCACATTTAAAGTATTTTTTTGTAACAAAATCCTTGGTGTGCGCCTTTATATGAACCTTACAAGAAATAATGTTATGGTCTGATAAACTACATTTTGTTGAAGCAATTTCCATAGGTTTATGTAAATTGCTATAAACATGATCAATGCACGTTCCACTCTGCGGACGCGTAATTAAATTATGACAGCTAACAATATCATAACTTGATAAAAGGTTTAAAAGTTCAGCAGATGAATTATCGTTTAATAGGTCAATGTTTGCGTCACCAACAAATATGCAGGGTGTACGGCCAATGCGAACAAATAAATTTTCCAAGAATTCAATAAAACATGGTGCATTACATCTTTGTGACTTATAAAATGAAACTATAGTAATATGCGTTCCATTAGATTTTATGTCATTCAATATCAATATAATTGAATCTATAGAATTTTGATTCGAAATTTGTTTCACTGTAAAAGGAATATCATGTTTAACGTAAATAGAGGTACCACCATAGCTATCAGATCTACAACAATGTACAGCTTTATATCCCGGTATGTTATAAATCTGAACAAGATTTTGATTAAACCATGTTTCCTGAACTGCTATAACAGCAGGCAAATGTGAAAATTTTAAAATTAATGTTTTAAATTGATTAAATTTAGTTATCGAAGATATGCTCCTGATATTTACAGAAAAAATGCTGAAAATATTGTGTTCTGGATTATTGAAATGATTCGTAAATGCTTCAAAAGATTTAAAATATTGATTCATAAAAATAAAAAAAATTGAAAAAAAATTTATATCTACTCAAAATGATAAATATACATTTCATTTGGGTGATAAATAATTATCAGAATCGTCATCAACATCATGCACTCTCTGCGATCGGCTATTTTTCGGTTGATGAGTAGTTGCTTCCAATAATAATGCGTCTACTTCCTACGCGCATCTGATTATTCTCGGCTTCGACAATTCGCTTCTTTTAATAAAAATTGAACCATTTGCTACATAAACTGATCTATAGCCAACGGTTTTTAATGATTTCGCATAGTTCCATAAACTCATTGTTTCTCTGCTCAAATAGTCTTGAACATATATGTTTTTGGTTTCATCTTTTTCCCGCAATTTCGGTTTAATAGACATCAGTTGATCTTTAGATTTTTTTGAATTTAGTTTAACTACTACTGACTGTTTACCATTTGACGCGTTTTTCCTTCTCAGATAGTAGGCATCACTAATTGTTTCAGCTGACATTACAACACCAGCATCACTCGACAACTTCAAAACAGCAGTTATTTACAGTTTATTAAATTCGATAACGGCCTTACATATTGGGACCAACTATTGTAATTTCTTTTTTTTTTTGCACAGAACGAATCTAAGTTGTTTTGTCACTAAAGGAATCAGTTTTGTACATTAACCTGACCAGCTGTGCTTTGATTTGTAACTTTATGATCCAGTTTCTAGCCCAGTTTCAATCTTTCATATTTCATGAACCTCTGAGTGGAAATTGTCAAATCCTCATACTGTATATCCATTAGTCCATATGCCCCTTCTATTAAGCAATAGAGCTCCAATCCAAGAAAGAAGTGAAGGTGACGCAACACATAAAA
This sequence comes from Philornis downsi, assembly GCA_019455685.1. NCBI lineage: Eukaryota > Metazoa > Arthropoda > Insecta > Diptera > Muscidae > Philornis > Philornis downsi. The sequence goes on along the minus strand of JAHXMU010000092.1, from coordinate 290,651 downwards.
GTTAAGAATTTAGTCTGATGCTATGCTAACTGTTCGCGGTGAAACTTCATACAAAAAAATGGTCATGAAATTTAAAGCTACATTTTTTAACCAGACAGTACATAAGTTTTTTTGCAAGAAACATTTTCTTAAGCAGCAACGCCAACCTTTCTTTTGCTGGTTTCCAACACTGAAAACGGAGCAACTTAATTTGTTTACGTCATAATATATTCGATGAAACTTTTGTAAATTAGCGTATAAATAAAATAAAAAGACACAATTTTACAAATATATGACTTACTATATGTATGTTATGACATAAAAACTTATGTAATTCCGATTTCTGTGTTGGAAATCAATACAAAAAAAAAAAAGAGTGGCAATGCTGATAAATGCCTTCACGTGCAAACAACATTTCATGGACATTTTTCCTCCATAGTTTGAAATTGTTGATATTGAAAAGAAAGCAGCAAAAGATTGCAATATAAGCGATGACGGTAGGTGTTGAAAGTAAGTTTTGGTTTCTGACAAACAGTAATGATCTACAAGCTAAAGTCCAGAAGGATAAAGTCATATTTTGATTGACAGCATTTCTGAATTCCCATATATCTTGCCTTATTTTCACCATAAAGACAGGATTTTACTGCCCTCAATACTGGCTCAGTTATTCGATACATTCTCTCTAAACTACATCGTCTAAAGACTGGTATTGTCCTCAAGCAGAATTCCGTCCCCTAAACAAAATACATGCACATTTTTCAAACGGAATTCCGGAATTGTAAAATAAAAAACTCACAAAATCTAGACCAACAGAAGGCGACGAGGAGCAGTAAGGCGACTCTGCTTTATGTAGCCGAAATTAGGCGTGAAACTCCGAACATCAGATGTCCGCCTACTTGCAAGAAAAGACTATCGATCGAGACAGAAAATAGAACTCTGTTGAGATTTCTAAGGGCAGATAAAGGGGAAGGTGGAAAACACGAAAACACGAAGGTGGTGAACAACGTTTAGTAATAACAACCATCTCCATACATACGAAATTAAGGCCAAAATACCGAAAGTAAGAAAGAGCAAACGTTCAGATCTAATGTTCAGTTTGATTTAGAATTAAACAAAATAGTTGATTTCGATACGATGAAATAAGGCAGGATTAACAACTGCACGGTTAATGAGTGCTACAGAAAATATTAGAGGACCATTTTCCAGCAAGAACGGACTATTACTAAGGATGGGAATTTTGAAGGTTCGTAGAAAGAAGGAGACAAAGGTAATAAAAGCAAACATTATTTTCGATAGTTCAACGAAAGTAGTGGAGATTATCACATCGAAAACCGAAGGCCGTCTTTCAAAAATACTTTTTTTTCAAGTAAAAACCATTCAAATTATAACATTTTCAATAATAATCAGCAAATTTCTGCAATAAAAGAAGAAAAATATTCGTCTGCAAATCGAAGTGATTGCATCGTGGCTGGTTCATATTAATAGCTTGTACTGAGCCTTGCGTCAGGGTCGGCCATTTATCATATAATTCAAATCGTATTATTGAGTTTAAAGGAGGTTGTATTTGAAAACTATTTCAACAACACCAGCGATCACAAGATGTTCAAAATAAAGCAAAGGCTTTGGTTAAGTCATGCTATAGGAATATCTCCATTCTTTTCGAGTAGTCGAGTAATGGCAGTAAATTGAATGCCTACAAATTGTTAAATTTAGAATAATAACTTTCAATTTCCAATAATTTTCGACAAGAAATTGTCATAAAACCGATAACTTTGTTAAGGATTGTAACATAGAAAATGTTCTGCTAATAAGAAACTTTATAATGGTTTTAAAGAATTTTAGAATTCAGCCCACAATTGTCGTTATCAATACCAACGCTGAAAATCATTGATACTGATTGAGTCATAACCTGCGAACAAGCTTTCGCCCATCCTTTAGCAGGGAACATCTGAGAACTTTAATGGCTGGAAGTTTCATGGGCGATGAGGATACGGGCGAACTGAAGCCTATTGAAAGGAATAATTTGTAATTTTTGCAGCCACAAATTAAAGAAGAAGCCTAGAAGAATAACGGGCGTGGCATTGCTAGTAAGTCTGAATAGTTGAATTTGAACATGGCCGTGTAACTGTTTTTGACCAGAAATTATTGCAAAAACTCAAATTTTAAAAAGACATTAAGGAAAAAATTTGCTGCCAATTGTAAAATGTTATTGGTTTTAGACAGACTTGTATGGGAAAATAGCTTTACAAACACCGACGCTAACAAACGACGATGTTTTGAATGTTTCATGATGTGGACATGTGTCATGAATGGACGAAAATGCTATGGCAGAGAAACTCTGAAACCTTTAATGTCAGCAAGGCGAATGAGCGACGAACATGCGGGTGAACTAGAACCTGTTCAAATAAATAATTTGTTGGTTTTTTCAAATTTATAGCAACAAATTGAAGAAGATTCGCAGAAAATCTAATGGCTAGAAGATCAGCGACCTAGAGTCTGTTCAAAGAACTTGGAGTTATTTGCAAGATCAAACAGCGGAATTTGTAAGTGGCTGTACATTTATTTTTGACCAGGTGTTAACGCAAACAAACCACACAGCAAATTGTAAACCTTTTATTGCTTTTGCAGGGAATTGTATATGAAAATAGCTATACAAAAATAAACGATGATAAGGGGCTCTAAAATATACGCTTTGGTTGCAGTGTATTATGCTAAAGGACGAAAATGCTCTGGCAGGACTTGTGAATTTGATATGCGGCACGGAAAGAAGCTGCTTTGATTCTGTTAAGAAATCTTTGTGAAATTTATAGCGAGAAATAGGATAAGCAGCACATGAGGGCGAAGGATTTGGAATTATACGAAGAGATCTGTCCATGTTCTGTTGAGGAACTTTTGTCAAATTTATATAGTAAAATTGGAGGACGAAGGATTTGGAATGGTACGAAGGGAGCTGCCCAGGTTCTGTTCAGGAATCTTTATCAAATTTATAGCGAGGGGAAGAAACATGGGTACAAAAATAAAATCACTTCAAATTCTTCGACACATGAGATTACTCAACTAACAAGATTCGGAGTTGAATAGTTCATTAAACGTCAATTGGATTCACTATGGGTTAAATGTTCTAATAGTTGGTTTAATATAACAATCCTACAGAGAGTTTATAACAAATTATACGGAACCTTGCCATTTAATTTGAAGCCGATTTAGTGAGAATTCCATCAGGATTCGAGAAATTCGCATGGTTTATTTGGAACTTCGTTTATTGTTTTATCTATTGATTCGTAGCATCCTTCCCCTTGACAAACACTCATAAGTGGGGAAGTAGCAACAAGAGCGAATCCCAAAAAAACCACCGAGTGAGTGTATGATACATATAATAAACTTGAAATTCCACAGCTTTTAATGTTCGACAAAACTTGAACTTGCCAAAGCCAGCTGTAAGAGCAGCTACCAACAAAAACAATATATTGTAAGATATTCAGATGTAAGAAAGTCAATATTCGGAACAAGAGAAGTGGAAGAAGCAAAAATGCTAATTAAAAAAAAAAAACATTCTCGTTGCAAATCACAATAACGCAAAATGTCTCACAAGTTTGAGTGACAGAAGTAGTGGGTATTCAAGATGAAGTGCAAAGATTTGCAAAAATATAAACGGACAACTTTAAATATAGATTGGTTCTGTGGCGGACTTTTATGACACTGAAAGTAAAATAAAATGAAATACGAGACATTTATTATATTAAGAACAAAGAGATAGTCTAAGCAAGAATGGGAAACTTACGGGTATGAGCTTATCGAGAAATGTTATTTTTTGGGAAAAAATTAATAAAAAAAAAACAAACTGAGAATAAAAGGAGGCATTTTGTTATAAAATAAAACAAAGGACAGTAAAGGTAAAATTCGAATGTTGAGGCTAATATTTTTCGCCATTGTCGTTTTAATCCCAATACGTGATTTGCCGTTTTTACTAAGAATGTTCAAATTCTTGTCCGGATTATGTTCGGCACATAGAAAAATTAGGTCGACGATCTTTGTTTGTGTTATTCTAATCGAGGTTTATGACAGAACAGATCCGTTTGCAAAAATACTTCCTGTTTCTCCAATAATTCCCAAGCCATCTGATTATAAACGTTAAGAAAACAAAAAAAAAACCGAATCTTTAGAGTTTTAATTCAATTTCATTCCCTCATTGTGGTAGTAACAAATGAAAATTTTATAGAGCTGAGAAAAAAAGAGGTGAAACAGATTTGCAAAAACCGGCCAACCGATAAATAACAACAACAATAATCAAGAAACAGCTGGTAAAAAGATGCGAAATTTTTTGGCAATGAACTTGAATGAAACAAGTGTACGACAGACAAGCGAATTATAATTTAAACTTTTTTTGCGAGGGATTGCGATTTATAATTACAAATGTAGAGGAGAAACGTGGCCGTAGAAAAGACAGGGAAGAATAAAGTTAGCAGAAAGAGAGACATCAAAAAATTGGACGATAGTTTTGCTACCCCGCTTTAGTCTCTTAGTCTCCAAGTGATGTTGTTGAGAACGAACAGTCTAACAGTCAGGGTGCCATTTAGGAAGAAATCTACAATTACCAAAGTTGTGTTGATTAATGTCTTCAGAAAAGTAGCTGGAAACATACAGAGAGAGAGAAAAACATGCAAAAATTGAGTCTTTACAAGGCGTCTAAGAGGCTGAAGCGGGCTGAAGCAAGCTGTACATATATAAGCGATGATCTACAAGCGATGTTGTTGAGAATCAATTATGACAAACAAACGAATGTCTAATAGTCGACACTCTATTTGGGAAATAGTCCACCATTAGTAAAGCTATGTTGTTTGATGTATTTGGAACAGCAATAGGAATATAAAGAATATAGCGAAAATTGAAGCTAACAGGCTGAAGTGAGGGAGAAAATTATGGACGGATGAAGGGTTCAGGTGATGTTGTTGAGAATGTTTTAACAGCTAAGACTCCATTTGGGAAGAAAAATTATTTTGATTAAAGGCTTGAAAACAGCAATACGAAGAGAGGGAAACACCCAAAAAGTGAGCCGTTGTAAGGAGCGTTTGAGGCTGGATCGAGGGATCAAAGTATTCACGGGCGATGCTCTCTAAGTGATGTTGTTGAGAACGAACAGCCGTCTTTCCGTTTGCGAAGAAATCTGCAATTACCAAAGTTTGGCTGATTGATGTCTTCAGAAAAGTAGCTGGAAACATACAGAGAGACAAGCAAAAATTGAATCTATACGAGGCGTCTAAGAAGATTAAAAGGGGTACAAAATTTGGATGGGCGATGGTCTACAAGTGATGTTGTTGAGAATTTACCATTGTGGCTATTGTGAAGCATCTAAGAGACTGAAGTGAGGGAGAAAAGTATAGACTCCATTTGGGAACAAAATTTGTTTTGATTAAAGGCGTCAGAACGGCAGGCTTCAGAACCCAAAAAATGAGCCATTGTAAGGCGTCTTTGAGGCTGAACGGGATGAGCAAAGTGTTCATGAGCGATAGTCGCCAAGCGATATTGTTGAGAATTTATTAGCTCAAACAAACGAATGTCTAACTGTCGTAGCTCTATTTGGGAAGAAATCCACAATTACTGCAGCTATGTTATTTATGTCTTCTGAACAGCTATAAGAATAGAGAAAATATGCAAAAATTGACCCATTATGAGCCCTCTAAGAGGCTAAAATGGGGCGGAAAATTGTAGATGAGCGATGGTCGCCAAGTGATGTTGCTGAGAATTTATTAGCTCAAACAAACAAATGTCAAACAGTCGAATCTCTATCTAGGAAAAATTCACAATTACTAAAGTTGTGTTGATTGATGTCTTCAGAACCGCAATAGTAGTAGAGAGAAATTTATAAAAATTGAAGCATTATGAGGGATGTAAGAGACTGCAGCCAGGGAGTAAAGTGTTCATGGGTGATGGTCGTCAAGTGACGTTGCTGAAAATTTATTAGCACATTATAGAAGAATGTCTCATAATCAAGTTTTTATATGGGAAGAAATCTACAACTGCAAAAGTTGGGCTGATTTATGTCCTCAGAATAGTAATAGGAATAAAGTTAATAGAGAAAAATATTCAAAAATAGAACCATGGTGGAGCGCTTAAGAGGGTGAAGCGAAGGAGCAAAGTTCGTGTGGACATTAATCTACAAGTGATGTTGTTAAGAATTTATTAATACAAACTAACGAATGTCTCACAATTGAGCCTCTATTTGGGAAGAAATCTACAACTGCTACAGTTGTGTTGATTGATGGCGTCAAGGCGGCAATGTGAAGAAAAAGGGAGAGATAAACATGCAAAAATTTAACCACTGTGAGGCGTCTAAAAGCCTCAAGTGGAGAAGTAAAGTGTAAATGAGCGGTGGTCTCCAAACGATATTGTGGAAGATGTTCTAACAATTGACGTTGGCGTTCTATTTGGCGGGAATTAAACTATTATAAAAGTTGTGCTGATTGATTGCCTTTAGAATGACAATATAATAAGAAATATGCAAAAATTAAACCATTGTGAGGCGTCTAATAGGCTGAAGTTGGGAAAGCGAAGAATATGTAAGCAATGGCCACCAAGTGATCTTATTGAGGATTTATTAATTTAAATAAACTCTAACAGTTGACTCTCTTGTTGGTAAGAAATCTATACCAGAAAAGCAATAAGAATAGAGCGAAGCATGCAAAAATTGAAGCATTGAGAGGCGTATAAAAGGCTTAAGTGAAGAAACGAATTGTTTGTAGACGATGGCTTACAAGTAATGTTGTTGAGAGTGGTTGAGCTTCTGTTTGGAAATAATTCAGCAATTATAAAAGTTGTTTTAATTGATGCCTTCAAAAGAAAATTTGCAGCGTTTAGGTAATGAAATTATGGATTTGGCGTATTTGGCGAGAAAGAAAATATTGTTCCATCAAGACAATGTTCCCGTCCACACATCTACTTCTGCGATGGCCAAAATTAATGGATAAAAGTTCGAATTGCTTCATCACGTACTTTATTCGCCAGATTTAGCTCCTTCGGACTATTTTCTATTTCCTAACTCGGAAAAAAGGCTCGATGGTAAAAAATATGGCAACAATGAAGAGGTGGAGTCTGCGATTGATGACTATTTTAAGGAATTTGACAGTTCTTACTATAAACAAGGTATAGAAGCTATTAAATATGTATCGAGCAAAAGGAGATTATGTTGAAAAATAAAGAAAATATTTCGCAACTTTTTTTGTGTCTTCTTTGTCGGCTAGTTTTGGAACCGCCCTCGTGTATATATTTTATTTTAAACGGCAAAAATGTAGCACCAAGAATTTGTCGCCTAAGGTACCAAGAGATACATTTTGACGAAATGTGTTTCATGATTTTTTGAAATCGACAGAGTGACATTCTTCTGTCTGGCTGGCTAGTAGACACGATAACTGCAGTTAATACATATAACACGTCTTGAAGCTTGATAGATCGTAGCCGGGACTACATTGGTTTGGCCCTTCTGGTACCATTTCAGAATGTCAATTTAATCTCTACAACCCATAACTCATGGACTGCAGCGACTTAAATCTTTGTCCATTATTTTGATGTACAATTGTTAGTAGAATCGGAAAAATGTATCAATTGGCAAATGATCGATTTAAGCCAAACATTGAAATCTTCCTATTATCTGACTTTTTGTACTGAATTTAGTCAAAGTTAAGAGTTTGCCACACATTAAGGTAGGGAAAAAGGATAAAAATGCCCTCGTTGTCACGCCCCTTCTGGTACCTCTTATACAAATACGATTTTTCGGAATTCTACATCATTTCTGCAATATCATAGACTAAGATATAGACTGCAGCGACCAGATTATTCTGTCCATTGTTTTGCTCTTTAATTCTTGGTAAAATTCTTTAGCACTGAATTCAGTTTAGTTTGCTGCACGTTAAGGTAGCGCCAAAGAATGAAAATGGTCACATTGTCACACTCCTTTTGCTACCTCTTGTACAACATTTAATTTAATTTCTGAAATTTTTCTCTCCATTATTTTGCTCTATAATTCTTGGTAAAATTTAAAAAAAAAAACCAATTGACTAACCACGCCTCTCCTATGTCCAATATATTTCTTAATGGCAACAAATTAACCCACTGCAGGACTACAAACTGTTTGGCACGGATTAGATACGCACTATATCCGAGATGATCAGCAAGTGATCTTGCTTTCATAACAAGTCAATACTTCCGTGTTAAAGCAGTACATATACCCGTTACCATATACAGAACTGGCTAGAAGAAATCCATATCGAATGTTCATATAACATAACAATCTGACCCCTTCATTGTCCGCCACTACTTTTCGCTTGTAATTCAATGACAATAACATTTTTTTCTGCTTTCTTTCCCCCATTCTATCCTTGTTTTTGGCGAACATACATAAAATAACATGTATAGGTACAAATGGTTGGTAAATTTTCTGCGTAATAACCTAAATTCGAGGGGTTTCGTTCATATTCCATTCTGTCGACAAACTTCTGAAGAGAAGTCAACGTTTTCGTAAATATGTATTGTTGCTTGTTTTCTTTGTGAGTTTTTTTTTCTTTTGTTGTTTTCTTTCCGTCGAATTTAACTGGTATCATCACATTTCATTCTTTAACATTTTGATTTGGTTTCCGTTTACGTCTGTGTACGAGTTCATGTTTTAAGTCTCTTGTTGATGACTTGACAAAGTCAATGGCGCTTCAAATTTTATGAAATGTAGGAGTTAATGACATTAAATTGTGATTTATATGTGGTGTGGCCAAACCTGTTACATAAACATATTTAAAACCTAATAATAACATTTATTAAATGACCGCTGCTAAATCATGTGATGTTAATATGATTATTTTACCTGTATAAGAGTTTTGTATAAAACGTATGTATGTATAAAGCGAACAAATTGCTGATATGATTATTACATTAATCCTATGTTTATGGTAATTTATTGGAATAGTTCTTCTTCAAGTATACGAGTTTTGTATAAGTCGTACATCATCACATTTCATTCTTAAACATTTTAAATTATTTTCTGTTTAGGTCTGTGTAGATGTTTTATGATTCCTTTTGATGACTTGACGAAGTAAATAGTTGTGATTTATATGTGGTGCGACCAAAAATGTTACATAAATATAATTAAAACCTAATGATAACATTTAATAAATGGCCGCTGTTAAATCATGTGATATCAATATGACTATTTTACGTGTATAAGAGTTTTGTATAAGACGTATAAGAACAAACAAATTGCTGATACGATTACTACAATAACCCCATATTCATTGTAATTCATTGAAATAGTCCATCTTCAAGTATAAGAGTTTTGTATAAGTAATATAAGTGACCAAAAAATGCTGATTTGATTATTTTGTGAATGCAGCATTGGTAGATAATAACGGATAATAATAAAATTATTGGTAATATGTACTTTGTCATCCATATAAGAGTTTTTCATTAATATCTCAAACAAAAAAAAAAACAAACCTTTTCAAATTGTTAAAGTAATTTGACCAAATTTTTTGTTTCACGATTTTCTAGAACACTTGTATCAGACATGCCACACCTTTCTCAGTTATGAATATGTTGCGTATAAGAGCCTCATGGCGCTGAAAACGTAGCATACAGCACATTCCAACAGTGAGCCTCATAGCAGCAATTCCCGCATTTTCTAAAAAGTGTATCATCTACTAAAGTTGTGAAATAAATGTATTCTATATAAGACATTCATTAGTATAATATTTTTCTTTGATTTTTTTGTGAAAACAAAGCGTTCTAAAAACAGTAATAAATTTTTATAAAGCATAGCAGATGTGTACCAGTGGAAACCCTATAAAACCTAGAAAATGTTGATGAAGCTGATACGAATAATTCTCCCATTAATAAACTTTAAAAAGCTAAAGTTAAAACTCAACATGTAGTACATTTTACCGTATTTGATATTAAAGTAGTAATTAAACGAGTATAATAACTTAGTATAAGAGTTAAAAAAATATGAATGAAGCTGATGCGATTAATTTTTGCGCTTAAATATTAATGAACCATAAAAAAACAACGGTAAAACTTAGCAGGTATCAGATTTTACCACATTTTATGCCAAAAAGTTTTGTACAGAACGTATAAGAGCTAGCAATAGTTGATGAGGCTGACATGAATAATTTCCATATTTGTTGATATGTGTCTGCTCCCCAAATTATAAGAAAATAATTATGTAAAATAGCAATTAGCATGTATTTTATTAAAGGCATTCGAAAGTGTTTGTAAAATATGTACATACATATTTAAAGAGAGAAATTTGTAAAAATAGGCACCTCGTTCTTGTAGTTTCTGATTAAATTTATTTATATAAGATAGTTCAAAATATAAATAGTATAAGACATTTCATAAGTCTTCTAAAACGAACATTTTACCTTTTAAGTCGTAATTTTATAATTATACAAGTATATATTTAAGAGTTTATACAAACGTATAATTGCAAAATTTAGCATTCAAAATGACTTACGTTAAATCAATTTAATTAATTTAATAAAAAGTTAATACTAATAATATTCACATCATTTATGTCTTCAATATAAATTGGTCATTTATACTTAAGACTTTTTCATAAACATAAAAAAATATTTGCCACTAAATCGCTTTACTTTTTATTTAAAATTTATTTGCTATGCCTTTGCCAAAGCAGTATACGAGTTTTTATAAGGCTTCTGAAACGGAAATTTTGTTCGTTAACCATTTTGTTTATAATTTGTAACCTTAATTTATGAAATTTTTATTTTATAAGCTACTTATAAGAGTTCGTATAAGACGTAGAATTGTAAAATTATGGATCCAAAATTGTTTGACGTTTTCCTAAATTTCATTTATGAACATAGTTCAAATTGTACATACGCAGTGTTAAGAAACTTGAATTGATGAATGGCTTGCACTAAATTGATTTACTATTAATATTGAGAAAATATAAGTCTTCTAAATCTTTAAGTATTTTCAAAAGTTTCAAAAAGTCTTTTTTCATAGATTTTTAAAAATTATTGCTATAATTCACTTTAGTTGTTACCTAAAACTTATTTATTTGTGTCAATTCAAAGCACATTTGTTGAAACATGAGGAGTATAAGAGTTTTTATAAAGCTTCTAAATGGAAATTTAACACCTTAACGGTTCTAATTACAGTTTAAAGCCACAATTTGTGGAAACCTGCTTATATAAATGCGTATAAGTCGTATAATCACAAAATTTTGTATTCGAAACCTGTGTGCGTGTGGATGCATAAATCACATTTTAATGTATTATTCAATAATGCGTTTTCAAAATACTGAGAAAATTGATTTTTTTCTGTAGAAGTCTACTCAGACTTAAAATTTCTCATAATTTTTTCAAAAAATATTCAATTTAAAGTCTCGATAGGTTCTACTTTACGGTTAGCTACAATAAATTTTTATATTCCCATTCAATGTTAGTATCCAGGTAATTTAAAACTTCTATGCCAGTCAGTAGCTTCAACTTCCCATTTATTTCATACGTTTTTAAAAATTGTTTGCCTTGGTATAGTTCCAGTTTTTACCTAAAATTTATTAACTTTTGTGTACGTTACATAAATTTGTTTAAATATGAAAGTATAAGAGCTTTTATGAACCTCGAAAGTGTAAATTTTATTCATTAACTATTTTTATTATAATTTATAGCCACACTTGTTGAAAACTCCAACTTAAAATTCGGCATGTATAAGTTTGTGTAAGACGTAAGATTGCAAAGTTTTGTAATCAAAAACCTCTCTTTATGTCCATAAATTACATACTCGTACAATATAAGATTTGTTCATAAGCTTTTAAAATATGCTTAGCAAAAAACCATTGTAGTTTTCATTGAAAATATAAGTATTTATGCTAATTCGACATACATTTCTTGAAATATATGAAGTATAAGAATTTCTTAAATTTTTCTGACATTGAAATTATATTCTTTAAGCCTTTTTATTGTAATTTATAGCCGTATTCGTCGAACATTCCCATTTGTAGAAAGCGCGTGTAATAGTTCGTATAAGACATAGAATTGAAAAATGTTGAATTCAAAATTTCTTTTCACAAACGTTTCAAATATGTTTAGTACAAAATCGTTGTAGTTTTGATAAAAAATGTTTATTTATGCTAATTTGCTACACATATCATGAAATATGAGGAGTATAAGAGGCTTTATAAGACTAATGAAATAAAAATCGTATTCCTTAACAGTTTTTATTGCAATTTATGGTCGTAATAAGTTAGAATTGTATTATATAAGATGCGTATAAAAGTTTTTATAAGACGTAGAATCGCAAAATTTTCAACTTAAAATTTCCCTGTAGGCTTCTAAAGTATTTTATGGTAAATTATTTATTGTTATATTTAAGTATTTTTGAGAAATTTGAAACTTATACTTGAACTCTCGATTTTTTAAAATTATTTGACTGCAACTTTAATTACAATAAGGTTTTTTCCATTGCAGTTATATTTGTATAAGCCTTGCGCTAAATCGATATCATTTACTTGGCATATAAGATGTATAAGAGACATTTTATAAGGATTTTAAAGTGATTTAAATGTATAATTAAGGCAATCTAATTAAAATTCGTCAGTATAAGGTGTTTATAAAAGTGTTCATAAAACGAGGAATTGCTAAATTTTGTATTTCAAACTTGTCTTTATGATTGTATAACGTATTAGAGTACATTGTTTAGTATTATACTTACTAAATGTTGAACAACTGTAATTCTCTGAGTGCCAGTCGGCCAAACAAACTTACCTGCAAAGAAGAAAAATGAGAAAAACGAGAAAAAAATTAATGATTAATATATGATTGACCAAAGGTAGAAAACAATTAACGTGAAATAATTTAAATATTTATTTAATATTTAATTCAGTGCCATAAAATGGTTGGGTATTTGTGTGTGTGTGCGAGTGAATAATTTTGCCTTATACCAAAAGTACTACAGAACGTTTTCTACTTCCGCGTTTAAACGTAATGACAAGCAAGTCTGCAAACATAACCACCGATACAGACCTACAAACATATTTGTACATTCTTATGTACACGCAAACATACGCATGTATGTATGTAGTTTGGTCGGTATTTCCAGACAATAAACAAGTGATCTTGAAAAAAAATATACCTGACGACGTTGTGAATGTTTTTGAACTTGAACCAACAGCGTCAGGTTCCAAAACATAAATTATGGTCTTAGATCAAAATCTATGAAATATTAAATCTTACAGGGGCCGCTCTATGATTATGAGTTAGATTGTTTAATTTGGACACGTGGAGTGAAGTGATGGTTATCTACAGATTGCAGAAGTTACATTTTAATACCTTGCATAACCTTAGCGTAGGTCTCTATAGAGCCAACGAGTGAATAACTTGAGTTTTTTTGACATTCACTATCACACCTCTGGTTATTTTGCTTTGACGTTCTTTTACTAATATTTCTAAGATTGATTAGTTGCTTAAGATTAGAACGGCTAACATAACGAAAAGTTAGATTCTGGTTTCAAGACAACATTACGACTTTTCAATATATTTTATTAGTAAACAATTTAACAACATTAAACTACCCCCGAATAGTGCAAATGGAGAAGATAACAAACTCGTTTTTTTCATAATCATATAAAAATCAAAAGGACCTTCAACTAGAGCTTTGAACCTAAATGTTAGTGATTTCATTTGTTTGCCAAAAATAAATTGGCTCCGTGATTTTTTGCTGGTTTCTAATAGAACTAACAAATAATTCTGTGGCATTGGAGAGGTTAGACAGACAAATGACTGGTTTTTGATCTCCAATGACCCTGACAAATTTGCTATTCATACAAAAAATATGATATCATTTAATGGAAATTATTTAAAGTAAATTATTGAACTGTGTGGTTAGATAAATCTTACTATGGAATTTAGTGCGTAAAATAACCAGTGGCCCATCAAACAACTTTTAATTTTCGATCAATTTTTGTTTTTCTGGTTTATTTAAAGCTTATTGTTTTTCTTAATTCCTTGTTAGAAATAGCAAAGAAAAATATATTGAAAATGTTATAAAATGTTGTATAAATGTTGTTTCGTAATACCCCAACCGCACACTAAAAGATTCTTTTAAAATGCGTATTATAATTATCCCAAGAATTCTGCAGTACAAGAGTTTTATGAAAAAGTCTAAGGAGGTATGTGACTTAACAAATTGGATTGTACACCAAAAATTGGAGAATTTTATCACATAGATATCTCCGATATCTCAAACGTAAATTTAATTGTATTTTTATGCTTTGGCACAATTAAATTCTGGAGTATAAGAGTTTTATGTTATGTTGAATGTGATATTTGTCTGAAGAAATGGGTTGGTGACCCAGAACTTGAAGAATTTTATTATTTAATCGGTACGTTAACCATAAAAATTTACTTATGTCTGTTTTCAATTCATTTCGTTGTATTATATAAGAGTTACTTCTATGAATTTCTACAAAAATTCTGCAGTATAAGAGTTTTATGAAAAAGTTTTATTTGAATTAACAAATTGTGCATCAAAAATTAGAGAATTTTTTAATGAAAAAAAAGTCGCAGGTGGCCACATCTGGTGAATACGCTGGATGAGGCATGATAACGGTGTTGTTTTTGGCCAAATAATCTCTCACAAGCAAAGATGAGTGAGCAGGTGCATTATCATGATGCAGAAGCCATGAATTTTTTTCCACAATTCAGGACGTTTTTTTCTCGTATTGCTACTCAAACGGCGCATAACTTCAAGGTAATACTCCTTATTTATCGTACGACCATGTGGTAAGAACTCCTGATGGTAATCGAGGAAAACAGTGAGCAAAACCTTGACATTTGATCAAACTTGGCATGCTGTTTTTGGTCTTTTCGGTCTCTGGGAGTCTTACATTGGGACGATTGGGCTTTGGGTTCGATGTTATAACCATATACCCATGATTCGTCACCAGTTATGGCCCCTTTAAGCACATCAACAATTCCTGAGCAATGCTCATGCGTCGTTGTTTTTGGCCAAAATTCAGCAATTTTGGAACGAACTTCGCTGCCACAAGCTTATTGCCCAAAATTTCCGAAAAGATTGCATGGCATGAACCAACCGATATGCCGGCATCCTCAGCAACTTCTCTAATTGCTTTTCGACGATTCTCCATAACAATTTTCTTCACTTTCTCGACATTTTCATCGGTTGTTGATGTGCTGGGGTGTCCAGAGCGAGCGTCGTCATTCACATTTTCTTGACCTTCTGTAAAAAGCTTGTACCACTTGCAAATATTTTTTTGACTCAAAGTACTCATTTCAATTCCATTTTTCACACAAAATTTGATGCAACTCCTTTGATCCATTTTTTTCGATGGCAAAAAAATCACCGGACACGCAAAACACTTGTCTTATTTATGCCTCTCAAGAACAAACTAAACATGCTATGTGGATAAAAGATATCTTCGATACGAGTGAACCAACATAAAAAAATAATAATCGAAAATCGAATGTACGTAGTTCGCAACATTTGAAAATTCACCATATTTTTTAACACACCTCGTACATCATAGAATCATATATCGGGCTTAGTGAAATATATTTCTTAGCCCACCCATTTCTTATTTGAAATTTTCTATTTTTGTTGTTGTTCTAACCAAACTGCTTGCTGGTTTACATGCGCATCGAAGGAAACGCAGTCCACATTAAAATTTATGGATAAAAAGAATCGTAAAAACCCAATAGTTTTTATAAAACCACATAAAATTCATACTGTGTACAAAGAAATCGAAAGATAAATTCGATTCATCGGGTCGAATGTAGACTGTTCAGCACAGCTTTCCAATCAACATTTACTAGAGATTTTTGTAATTTGTAATATAGTCAAGTTCGATTCGGTTAAGAATGCGAGTATTTAAATCAATGATGCACTTTTCATATTATGATAGGTGGAAAATATCCAATAAAAGCACACATTTTATTATCTGAAACGAATCAAAATGCAATTGTCTTTTTTTTTATAATTAAAACAAAATTTGTTCACAAACACCAAAATATTAAGGTGAACTTGAACTTCAATATTAAGGTGAACTTAACAATTACTTTATCCAGTCAGTTAAAGACCTGAAAATACAGTCTGAACATATTTCTACTGGCATGTTCAATTCTTTGAGAACTTTGATTCACCAAAGTAGCAGATATCATTTCAGATTTACGACAGATAACGAATTAAAGATTGTTATATTAAAATAATCTGCCGGAAAAAGTCCAGGCTATGACAACATTCCATCTAAAACTGTTTTAGGAACTTGTGATTTTATTACACCACATTTGGCAAAGATTTTCAACAATATTATAGTGAGTAGATAATACCCAGACATGCTAAAAATCCATAAGGTGGTCCCCATTCCCAAAGAAATACATGCAACATCAGTAAATTATTATAGACCAATAGCAATATTGCCTATATTTAACAACATTTTTGAAAGCATAATGCACGACCAATTACTAATGGACCTAGAAAGGCATAATTTTTTAAACGATTATCAATATGGTTTTAGAAAGGGCTGTGGCACTGAGGAAGCAGCTATAAATGTTGTAAATGCTGTATGTAAAGGGTT
>JAHXMU010000092.1:200786-267335 GCA_019455685.1 Philornis downsi | reverse complement strand
GCAAAAAGGATTTAGATTTGGATTTGCATGATTTCGGCGATTTTTACGATTTATGTTTTTGTTGAGCAAAGAAGAATTCAGATTTGAATTTGGATGAATTCAGTGATTTTTACCATATATGCTTTTGTTGAGCAAAGATGGATTCGGATTTCAATGATTTCGTCAATTTGCACTATATGTATATGTACAGGGTTGCCCATATTTGACGGACCCATCTGGCAACGCCATAACTTTTGACAGAGATGTCAGATCGCTTAATGACATACCGCGTTTGAAGCGTCAGTCCAAGCAGATTTTTACCATGGAACAATACACGCCACGCGAGCGCTCTGAAATAGTTGAAATTTACATTAAACAGAAGAAGTCAATTGTGAAAACTCAACGTGCTTTTAAGATATTAAAAAATGTGAGAAGTTCGCCTTCTAAGAACACCATTAAGCGTTTATACGAAAATTTTTCGACTGATGAGGCTCTTTCTAATCCGAAGAGGCCAAATAAAAGTCGACCAAGGCGATCGGCCGAGAATATCGCTGCCGTACGAGCCAGTGTTGAGAGGTCCCCAAGAACATCCCAAAAACGCCGTTCTCAGCAGTTGGGCATGGCTCGGTCCACTTTACAACGGATTATTTGCGTTGATTTGCATTTGTTCCCGTACAAAATTCAATTGACGCAAAGATTGTTGCCTGCGGACAAGCCTCGTCGATTGGAATGGGCCCAACGAGTCGTCGAATGGCCGATGATGACGAGCAATTTTGGAACAAAATTATCATGTCCGATGAAGCCTATTTCACATTGAATGGGACCGTAAATAAGCAAAATTGCCGTATTTACGCCACTGAAAATCCTCAGGAGATTCAAGAATTGCCTCTTCATGACGAAAAAGTCACAGTTTGGTGCGGCGTTAGTGCGAAAACGGTCATTGGGCCGTTTTTCTTCCAAAACGAAAATGGCCATGCTGTTACCATCAACCAGGAGCGTTATCGCGACATGATGACCAATTTTGTGATGCCAATTATTCGTCGAAAGCGTATGAGGCAGTTCTGGTTTCAACAAGACGGCGCTCCACCGCACACAAGTCGCATAACAATCGATTTTCTGAAGAATTTGTTTCCGGGCCGTTTGATGTCGAAAAGTGGTGATTTGGACTGGCCACCGCTTTCGCCCGATTTGACGCCCGCTGACTTCTTCTTGTGGGGACATTTGAAGTCAATGGTTTACGTTAACAAGCCAAGGACCGTAGAAGAGCTCAAGGACAACATTCGTGAAGAAATAGCCGCTATTCCGGCCGAAATGTTGGCGAAAACGATGGAAAATGCTGCAAAAAGGGCACAATACGCCATCAACGCCAGAGGCGGCCATTTGAGAGATATCATATTCAAAAATTGATGTAAACAAATCTACTTGGAACAAATTAAATGAATAAGATTGCCAACCGCCAAATTTTTATTTTTTTCTTTGATTTTTTTTTAAAAAACATGGTTTTAAACAAAAAACATGAAAACATGATAAAAACATGATTTTAGATTTAGATTTGTATGATATGTGCTTTTGTTGAGCAAAGAAGGTGCTTTAAATTTTATTTACGAAATTGAATTTCTGCTGCGACAGCATTTGAAATGTTGCAGGAGATCTGCGGTGAGTGTCAAAATCAAATGTTTCTAAAAGAAAACTGTTCGACAGCAACAATATTTGCAAAGAAAGTTGCTAAAGACAATTGTTTTTAGAAGAAAAATCGCCAACATCTTATAAAATAACTAAATTGAAGAAAAGTTGCCGATAACAATTGCTTTTAGGAAATAAGTTGCCAAAATCAAATATTTCTAAAAGAAAACTGCTCGAAAGTAACCATATTTAGAATAAAAGTTGTTAAAGACAATTATTTTTGGAAGAAAAATCGCTAACATTTTATAGAACAACTATATTGAAGAAAAGTTGCCGATAAAAATTGCTTTTTGGGAGGAAAGTGTCAAAAAGAAATATTTCTGAAAGAAAATAGCTGGGTAGCGGTAATATTTGCAGCAGTATTTGCTAAACACAATAGTTTTTAGAAGAAAACTATCTAACATTTCATAAAATAACAGTAATGACGAAAAGTTGCCGATAACAATTGCTTTTGGAAAATGAGTTGTCAAAAATAAATATTTATGATAGAAAATAGCTCAACACCGGCAATATTTGGAACAAAAGTGGCTAAATATAATTGTTTTAGAGGAAAAATCGCTAACATTTTATAAAATAACTATTTTGAAAAAAAGTTGCTGATAACAATTCATTTCAATTCAGCTTTGGAATAAAAATTTCGAATAAAAATTGACGATTACTTCTGAAAGAAAAATGCTTAACATTTTATAAAGTAACAATACTGAAGAAAAGTTACCGGTAAGACAAAATATTTCTGAAAGAAAACTGCTTCGACAGGGACAATATTAGGAACAAAAGTTGCTAAACTGTTAAGTTGTTTTTGAAATATGTGGAGTGTTAAAATCGCGCTTCGATTAAAATGGCATACATTGTAATAACAAAGAACATGTTCCTACTTTTGTCAATATTTCGAGATATACATAGGGTAATGACCTAAGTCAACTTAGGAAAATATTCGTTATTATTTTTCTTTTTATTTTGACGCACTCTTTGTTGTTTCAAGTTCGTAAATTCTGATTTGTGTAACTTTCTTTTGAAAATAACCAATTTCAGTGTTATTTCAATATACCATATTCTTCCAGATTAAAAACAAATTTCTATAGTAGTGATTTTTTGCAAAACACCTAATTTCTTCGAACAACAAATCGTAAATTAAGTCGTTTCTGTTTGTAAGACCAGAAATTGATAATTTCAATAATGCGTGTGCTACAGTGAAAACGGTTTAAGTAGACTTAGGGAAAATCGATTTTATTCCTTATTAATTTTCTCCTTACTTTGATGCACATTTGTGTACAATTCTCAATTAGAAATTTAGAGTAATTCACAAATTACAGCTATTTTTCAAAATAGCGATTTTTCCCTATTTACATATATGTATGTAGTCTCTAAATGTTGATATAAGAGAGAATATATATTTTATTTTTGCGATTATTGTTTATGTCATTAAGATGCATGTGGTGGTACAAATGTGATTTCAAAGTTTCGCGTAATTCGACATTTACAACATATTCCCATAATAGCGATTTCCTAAAAAAAACAATTAAAGCTTTGAGAAAATAAATTCCAAAGTAAAATTATTTTTTCTTATAAGCCCAGAAATATATAACATATTTCCATGATAGCGATTTCTTAAAAAACAATTATTATCTTCGGAAAAAACAAATTCCAAATTAAGTCGCATTTTCTTAAAACCAGAAATAGACAACTTGGATAATGCGGATAAAATTAATTTGCTTAAACTTAGGGAAAATGGAGTTTATTCGTGTTATTTTTCTCCTTGCTTTGAGGCACTTTCTATAGTTGACAAGTTATGGATTTTTTTCAAAATAGCGATTTTTCACAAATTACGAAATATCTCTAAGTGTTGATATAAGGGAGAATATACTTTTTTGCCATTATTGTTTGTGTCATTATGACGCATGTAGTGTTTGAATATTTCGCATAATCCGAAAGTTTTAACATAATAGCGATTAAAAAAAAACACTAAAAACTTTAAAAAAATAAATTCCAAGTTGAACTCGCGTTTTCTTAGAAGCCCAAAAATATATAATATGCTTCCAAAATAGCAATTTCTTAAAAAACAGTTATCTTCGGAAAATACAAATTACAAGTTAAGTCGCGTTTTCGTATAAGCCCGCAAAATAAGACAATGTAGATAACACGTATGCTATAGATTAAAACGATTGGTGTAGACTTAGGAAATAGTTGATTTTGTTCGCTGTTATTGTTCTCCATGATTTGACTTACATTTTCGTCCAATCCCCAATTCAAAATTTTCTATAGTTCACAAATTATAGCTATTTTGCAAAATAGCGATTTTTCACATATTACGTAATATCTCTAGATATGGATATAAATTGGAGTATTATTATCTTGGACATTGTTTACATTAGTAAAGCCATAAGGCTTCGATAGATTTCCATAATAACGATTTCTTCGAATAAGAAATTCCTAATTAAGTCGTTTTTTCAAGTAAGCACAGATAGTCCAACGTGAATAATGTGTGCGTGTGTGTGTCTAAATATTTCTTGGCTTGTTTCCCGCCATTCCATTCATTATTTTCGAAGAGGGTATCAATTTGTTATTTTAGGTACATATGTATGTATGTATGTATGTATTTCTATTTATGGCACGAAACATCTATTATATTATTTGAAAGGAACAACAACAAAAAAAAAAGAAAAACGAATATCCAACTACATACTTATGCATATTCTTTTCTAGAGATCACACAATTTCGAGTTATTTGTTTTTCACAAATTTTGCTTTCAACCATTACCGACCGCCATTAGAACCAGAAATAATTTCATGTTTGTAAGGTTCCGTAGCAAACCCCCGCGCTGCCTAAAGTTTAACTCGCTTGGTTACGTTTCGTTCATCAGTTGGTTACCTCTTCCCGCAAAACCTCTTCAGAATGTACAAGAAGAAGAAAAAAAAACAAAAACCTGAAAATCATAGAATTATTGTTAGCATTTTTTTTTTTTGTTTTGTCTGATTTGCGTTCTAATTTTATGCTTGCTCTCCCGTTTCTACATCACAAGTTGGCCGATCCCCCCCATCCAATCCCTTTCGACAAGCACTCGTCAGCCAGGCTTTACTGAAATATACCACTTCATCGTTGTTCCCATTGTTTTTGTTGTTGTTTTTGCTTATTCTTCAAATATACATACATACATATGTATGTACGCACTTTATGTTGTTGTAAAGTGTTGTACAAAACAGAAAACATTCATCACATCATAAAATACCACCAAAAGAAATGCCCTGACAGCTGTTAGATTTGTATGCGTTTCTTATATTTAAAGTCAATGTGTGTGCGTGCGGAAATTTCTATTTCTCTTCTTCATCGTTCACACATTGTGTGTGCGTTGCTCTACCCTATTTAGAGAGCAAATTGACTGACCTTGAACTTCAATACGAAATAAACCGCAATTGGTGTATTTCACTCTCCACTATTCACTATTCCATCAAGGAGTGTATAAAGAGTGCGGTGTGTATGCAGTGGCTCTTCTGTTAGAACGACAAACATATAATTTCTATAGAGAAATTTGAATTTCAGATTTTTCGAATATATTGAACTCTGTGAAACTAATAGAAACACGTTTGCGTTTCTCCTGTGATAAACATGTACATATGTATGTAAATGTGTAGAAAGTTTCTTGATTCCTAATTCTGTTGCTCCTTAGTTTCATTTCTCTTTTTTTATTGTTTGTGTGTTAGCGGGCTATACCTGTTGGCAAATTATGATAAACTTAGCGACGGCGGTATTTGAAAAATATTTTATAGTTCAGTAGATTATTACGGAAGCCGCCAGAATGCTGTCGTCATCACAATGTATGCCATGAAATGTCATATATGTACTTAGGTAGGTGTGACATTTTATTAATATGAACTATTAAATTATAGAAAAAAGATATTGAGGCGTGTTGTTGCCTCAAATTGTCTTTGTCATCAACACACAAAAGTTTTGAAAAAAAAGAGTACCGGGAATTGGTCCACAAAACACAAAATATTTATAATCCATTTAAATTTCTCTTTTATCGTTTATAAAGTAGGCTGATTTCGAAACAATACGTTTACGCCAACGAATGCTCCGTTCATTAGAACATAATTCAAATGCATTTTTGTCCACCCATTCCCTTTTGCGTTCTACATTGACCGGTAAGGATGCCTCGAAAGGGGACAATTTGAGGTTTGGAAAGGGAAATGGTTAGACAGATTAGATATCAGGTGAGTACGGTGATTCTTCAATGGTGTTTATTAAGTTTTTGGCCAAAAATTCATTCACAATGATAGCCTTGCGATATAATGCGTTATCGTGAAGCATAACCCATTAGTTTTCTTTTTACAAATCTGGCCTTTTTCGACGAATTTGCTTTGGCAAACGCCGTTTAATACCCATATAATATTCTTTGTATACCGTCTGACCCTCTGCCTAGAATTCCGAATGCACAACACTGCGATAAACAAAGAAAACAACATGATGACTGCTTTTGATCGATTTTCAATTGGTCTTTTTCGGTTTCGAAGCATGTTAACTGGTTTGCACGTCAAACTCATAAGCCCATATCTTATCACTAGTTATAATGTGTTCTATGAATATTTTATCACGTCTTCAGCGACCTTTACGTGATTTATTTTTTAAAAAAGAAAGAAAAAGAAGAAAATTCTTGTCTTTCAGAATTAATCGAATGGCAATACGTTTTGTAGTTATTTCTCTGAAACTTAAATGGTTTTTTTTGCCATCATAGTTTTCGCTCATCGATGTTAAAACATCAGCTGAAGTTATTGATGGCGGACCAAAGTGAAGCAAATTTTCCACCACATCTTGATCTCATTTGAATGCGCATTGTCACTCTTGTGCTCATATTTTTTGATATAATCGATTCATCGTAACCTTTCCGTAACTTTTTGACGAGAATCCATTTGCAATACAAAATGTGAGACAAATTCTTTGGTCGATATTTTTATCCCAAATCATAAAAATCGCAAAACGCCTCTAAGATGAATTGTCAAATTGAGCACTGTAAACGGACTAAATGGCAGATCGCGCTTAAACTTCGCATCAGTGTAGGGGACAGGGGACTTAGTTGCGAAAAGAATTTAGTCAATCTCTTTCAGCGCGATTTTTTAGTAAGTAATTTCCGACCGTTTTTTCCTAACCAAGAGTACGAGTATACTAAATTTAATACGGTCGAATACAAAATATGGATCTGGGATCATGTAGATTAAGTTATACGGAAGGCACTAGAAAATGCATGGTTATTCCGTCAATTATTGTTCACAATGTACCCAGCACATTGAAATATAATCGACAAATATAATATCTAAGTTATTGTAAATTAAATTTTTATAGATCGGTCTACTAGTATGGGAGGTACCGGAATGGAAGTGTCACTGCCATCAAATTTGAATTTTCCTTGAGTTAAATTTATCCAACAGAGAAAATGTGCCTGATTTGACAGAATTTAGGGCAGCTGTCTGAAAGATGTGAAAGATATATGGGTTATATCGATAGTTTGTATGGGAGCTACTAAAGCGATCGATTTCTTTCAAGCTTTGCCAAGCGTTATAAATCAACGCAATGTGCTAAAATCTACGTTATTGCAAACTACTAAATAGAAACTACAGACACAATGAATTTCTTAAAATTTGCAATTTGTATGGGATATACCAGGAGGATCTTGGCAATGCGATTCATTTTTATTCCCAAATCCAATATTTGCAATCGCTATTTTTGTACCAAATTTGAGGCCAACTAATTAAAAGATATTATCCTAAGAGATCAACCATGGTGCGATGGTTAACACACGCAGGTTCAATCCCGCATACAGCCTCCTATCATTATTTGAGCGGCAGTCATATCGACGCGCTTGGTGAACACTCCGAGTAGTCGGGTAATCAACAAGTCTGGTAAATGCTTCTCAAACTGTGACGTTTGGAGTCGTCATTAAACTGTAGGTTGAGTTAAGTGAGTCTAAAAATTTTCACTCTCACTAAATGTGAGAAGCTCTCCCATATCTCATTCATGGGATGCAAGAGAATTTATTGTGTTGTTGTGACCTAAAAGCATATGGGTTAAATCGGCCATTTGTATTGAAAATACCAGCTAAAGAGCAGGGTTATTCAATTGCTTCTTTCTTTTTAATTTTATCAACGTAATAAAAATGCCAAAATTGAAGTTACTCCAGTCTACAAATTAGAGATTAAAGGGGAAAGCTAAATTTCGATATACCAGTCAATTTGTGCGAGAGATACCAGGAGGAATGTGACGATATCCTCCATTTTTATTCTCTCTCCATTACTTACTTAACCAGAAGTGGGGAGTGCCTTCCAAATTTGACTGAATTCAAAGATATGAAGCTCAGAATACATGAGTTTAATCTGTCATTTGTATAGGAGTTACCTGAAGAGGCTTAAAAAAAACTGAACAAAAACATGGGCCACAACAGTTTTCTGATTGGAAATTATCGAGAAAAGATAGTATTTCGAAAAATCGGTCAATTTTTATTGGAGGTACGAGAAAGGATATGGTAATGCGCTCCATTTTCATTCTCAAAACTTATTTAAGCAAACGCTTAACTTGCATAAAATTTTAAAGAATTTAGTACAACTTAATAAAAAGATATTGACATGGAAAAGTATAGCTTAAATCGATCAAGTTCATGGCAGTTACCAGAAGAGGCGTGGTCAGTTTACCATGTATTTCCAATTTTACTAAGCATAAGAAAATATAATGGAGAATAATCCGAGTTACTAAAATCGATGAGTTTGGAAATACAAGGAAATAATTAAGTTTTGGAAAATCGTTCAATTTAAATGGAAAGTACTAGAATGGAGAGTGATCAATCATGTGCCAATTTTAAAGTAGTTTAATGACAATTTACTACAGTTCTAGCGTCTACCGGCCTGGCATACAAACATCGTTTAATTAATTTAGAGAATCATGAAACATCCCTTAAAGTAAAAGTAATTGAATTTCTTAAAATCGTACAATTTGAATGGAAGGTGCCAGAAACTGAGGATTAATATAGACCATTTACAATCCCCAATATTAGGCTGTATCAAATTTGAAGAAATTTCAAGAAGATTTACGACAGTTATTGCCCCTACCAGCCAGACAGACGGGCATCTCTTGAACGAGTTAGAAACTGATGAAAGTTTCCTAGAGGTTGTGGTCCAACAAGTTTAAAGTAGACACTGCCAAAAAGTATAGGGCTATCCATTTAGTGGGCTCAAAGCCGCCGGTCTGCGAATAATGTCAGCTGTTAAATACCTGCCATCTGAAGTGTTATTTATTTATTGAAAGGTTTGCCATTTACGAATATAGATCGTTTAACAACCGAAGAATGTGTAAAAATAGTTAAAACTTACTACACAAGTTGTGATTGAAACCTGGGTACTTTTCGTGCATTATGGGGTGATTATGATTGTCACAAGCGATCTACTGTGCAAGGGATTGACAGGGTTATAAATATACATATTTGAAGAGACTGGAAGCGTTGCAGATGTGGTCAGACCTGTGCATATCGCAATGTATTCACTGCCGGAAATATCGCTTCTGTTAGTGAAAGTGTGGCGGATAATTCAGAGCGCTATGGCCGTATGATAACGTTTTTTTTACCTGCAATTGAAGATTATAGACTGGACAATATGTGGTTTTAACAAGACGGTGGCAGGAGCCTCACACGACTGGCCTTATTGCAGAAAGCGTAATTTTATGTTTTAGCGATTTTCGCCACCAAGATCATGCGATTTGACACCGTTAGACTTCTCTTTTGTAGGACTACATCAAAGACCGTGTTTACGCGGATAATCCCTAAACGTTGGAGCATTTATAAATTAACATTCGTCAAGTTATCGCAGAGATACCGCCTGAAATGTGCGAACAAAATTGTCGAAAACTACTTCAAAAAGATCCACTGCAACCAATCCAGAGGCGACCACTTAAATGTATAAATTTCATTTACGTACATAATGGCAAGGCAATCATAGGTTTATGTGTGCTTTATTTAAGGTCCAAGCATTATAATGAAATAAAAGTTTCATCGAAATCATAGGTTTAAATGTGTTTTATTCAACTTTACTTTTGACATCGAAAAATGGATAAATGGATACAATTATTTTCTTTACATAAAACTATTTTCCCCCCCTTTTTGATCGGTTTTAAAAAGGCAATGTAACCCTCGTAATAGCCAATTGAAAGTTGTTCTTGACTTTACTCTAATGCCCATCTGGATAAAAAAAAAACATGTATTGTGGCTCATTTAAGGTTAACTTGGGTATTTATTTATGTTGGGTTATAACCTAACTGCGGAATTCTTATGAGGTTTGGCCACATTCGTCTTAACAACACCGGCATAGTACATTACAAACGCTTTTATCCCTTTGATGTATTCTAAAAGGTAACACATTTGAATTCTCATATGTATATCCCAACAAATAATCTAACGCAAATTATTAGCGACTCAATTAAAGGTAGACAAAAAAAATAATCCAAAATATGTATTACAACATCTGCGCAGTAGGCAAATCGAATAGCCTACTTCTAACTTCACATGTATTATTATTCCATACGAAATTCCCTCAAACCCGAAAATGTACGATATAATAAATACGTAATCATCGTCATACAGAGAATAGATGAGTACATGGGTAGAGTCCACGCTGGCACAAAAGCACTTGATTATAGGGTAAGCCAGCGAGTACGCGTGAAGAGGTGACTACCTAAAATAATTACCCTTGAATTGTACACAATCCAACAACAGCAGAGAACAGAGAAAAAAACAAAACAATAACAATACACCATAACTACAATAGCACAATTATCCGTAAGACATGCCAACAAACGCCAGAGCAAACGAAATCTAAAAAAAACACATATTTTAAGAATCAAAGGTGGTCGCATAGGAACAAGCGTGTTCTATACAACCAAACCCAACATTGGTCTCCCCAATTCCTAACCCAACAAGGTAATGAAACATTCGAAATGCGTACAACGACAACGAACTTGAACTTCAACAAGCAACCAAAAAAAAAAAAAAAGCCAATAAAGAGATCACTAAACAAATCTTAACGAATAAGGAAGCGAAGAGAATGAATGAAAATCACACAAGCTAAAGGAAATCGACAATGTTGGTGGCTTCAAAAAGATCCCCTGCGCCGAGACTGAGGGTAACGTCCGGCCAAGTAATAGGACAAGAAATAAAATAACAGACAGAAGACTAACGCACGGAATTGTGTTCTTAATGGGAAATCGGCGTTTCCCAATGGTATACAGTTGTCTCTTTTTCGCTCAGATAGAACTCTGTCCATATGTGATCAAAAATGTTAACCCTTGCGAATAACAAAATTTTGACAAGGTCTTCCCAGTTAGCCTTAAGCTCTTTATTGCTTTTGTCACACAGGATTTGCATCACTCTCAAATCAAATGTTTGTGTTCTTGCAAAATAAATACTCAAAGTGATCAGGGAAAGGCGCATTCCTTACGAGAATACAAACTACTGTTTCACTGGTATTTTCTTCGTTCGATTCAATGCCGTTTTCCATTTAGTACTTTCTGGGAACTTAGAAATAGGTAACGGCAACAAATTGACAAAATCTGCAGAATATGGAAGCTGAGGCACTATATGGATATGGGCAATAATCGCTCAAATGCATAATCTACGAAGTATACCATATTCTTGAATATTTCATGGAATTTCAACTAGGCTTCTATTCTTGTGTGTATCCATCTTTAAATAATTTTGGTAGAACATACATAATTCCCTTGCTTTATTTTCATTTTCAAAACGTTATAACAAGTCCCAATAATACTGAAGGCCTCTTTCATTTGCAAAATTCGAAAAGATCAAACTGTACGCACGACCATTTGAAATTGTGGAGAAAATACCATACCCTTCTCCTGACCGAACCTAATCTGATCAAGCATAAGCCAAACTCATATATTCCAATCTAATCTAACATAACGTAATGTAGCCTAACATAATAAACCTATTACCTAGCATAATTTAATTTATTGAGATAACTTAACGTAGCTTAACCCAGCCGAACCTAACCTAATTTAATTTTGTCTAATTCCACATAGCCAAGACTGCTCTGAACCTAACATAGCAAGACTACACAAAGCTTGCAGACTTGTATTGCTTTAGTTTTGACCTAAACCTAATCCAAAACCCAAGCGTAAATCTTCGTACTAACCGTAGCTCTAATCTTAAACGTAACCCTAATCTTAGACTTAACCCTAATCTTAACTTAACTTTAATCTTAGCCTCAGCCCTAGCCTTAACCTTAGTCTTAGCCTTGACCTGAACCCTAACATGAACCTTAACCTAAATCTTAGCTAACCTGAACCTAAACCTCAACCTTAAACTTAACGTAAACCTAAATCTGAGCCTGAAACTGAATCTGTACTTGAACCTGAACTTTAACCGTAACCTCAACTTGGATCAGAACATAAATCCTAACCAAATAAAAGAAAATTGAACATAGCAAATTTTGTTACCATTAACTGGTCTTAAACTTCTGTTCCGTTATAGAGTAAGCGAATAAAAAAAATCCGATGACATTGCCATAGATATTGAATAGCTTGTTTACAATCTACATACATCTAACACTAAAAGTAAACTCAAAATTAATCTTGGACCTAAATTCAAACACCCAAGATCAAAACCTAAACCTAAAGATTTCAAATGCAATCATGGTTTAGTGGATGCCCCTATCAATCTAGGCACCGCCATCAACAACCCCTTTAAGGTCTGCGTAGAGACTAAATGAAACCTGTTAGTAGAGAAAAGGTTTTGGTACGATCTTAATTTAATTTTACCGTGTGTAGCTCCTTGCATTAAAACAAGTTTAGAGCGAAGAGACACCATTATAAAGGGTTATCCATTTTTTGGTTTTAAAAGTAAAGCACACATAAAGCTATGCTTTTGATGAAACTTTTATTTCATTATAATGCTTGGACTTTGTCATTATGTTCGGCATTTATGTGTCATTTAAATGACCACCTCTGGTTGCAGCAGTGGCTCTTTTTTGCGAATTTCGGGCAGTATGTCGACGATAACTTAACGAATTTTGGATTTCAAATGCTCCAACATTTGGTGATTATGCACGTAAACGCGGTGTTTGACGTAGTCCCACAAAAAGAAAGTCTAACGGTGTCAAATCGAATGATCTTGGTGGCCATGTAAAAAAGCCAAAATCGGCATCTGGCATTGTCTTGTTAAAACCATGTATTGTTCAGTTCATAATTCTCAATTGCAGGCCAAAAGAAGGTGGAAACGGTTTGTCCAGCTTCATAAAAATACATCCCAGTGACATCTCCAGACCATAATGCGCACCAAACAGTCACTTTTTCCGGATGCAATGGCTTTTTCACAAGCACTTCTGGGTTCTCCGAGCCCCCATATGCGACAATTTTGCTTGTTCACGTAACCACTGTAGTATATGTATATGTACTCGTTTATAAGTATATATAATTTCTCTAAGTGTATATTCTGGAAAGATCATTAAGACCACTCCCAGAATATGCAACCATCATGCATGTAATCTTTTTCACTCTTTGCCTGTAAATAGAAAGTTTCTAGAATTACATTTACGATAGTTTGTTATGTTTGTTTCTTTTACACTGGTTATGTAATCTACTGTTATCTTTTTTTCACCTGTTATGTGAATGAGAACATTCTGGAAGTACGTTTATGTTAAGCAACACCATTCTGTAAATATGTTTGTCTTTATCGTACCCATTATGATTATTTCTAGAATAAGTAATTTTACTGTACGAATTTGTGTTTTTGGACGAATTAATAAAGTTGACGTTAAAGTGGAAATACGTTCCATGATTCTAAACCATCGAGTGAGAAATGAGCTTTATCGCTGAAGAAAATTTGGCTCGAAAAATCAGCATTGAAAGCCTGTTGCTGTAGCACCCAATCAGCATATATCTACGGCATTGTGATTGGTCAGCCGACTTTAATTATTACGTGAGTTGAGCTTTACATGGGTTAATGCAAAATAAGCCACAATTAACTATTAGATAGACGCAATTCTATAAGTTTCACTTATAGAAGCGACATTTTCGGCAGTGCGCACATGGCGATGGTGCAAAGGCCTGACTGCATCTGCAATGCCCCCAGTCTCTTCAAATTTCTTTACAATCTTGCCAATTCCTTGCACAGTAGGTCGGTTATGACGACCATAATCATTTTGTAATGCACGAAAAGTGCCCACGTTTGAACCACCACTTCTGTAGTAAGTTTTAACTATTTTTACGCGTTCTTCGTTTATTAAACGATCCGTATTCGTAAATCGTAAGCCTTTCAGTAGCTAAGTAACACTTTATATGACAGGTATTGAACAGCTGACAGGCTGTTTAGGAACCACTAAATGCATAACTAAAACCTATCCTGACCGCGAATCTAAACCTAAACCTAATTCTAATCCAAACAGGAAAAAATTAAATTAAATTCGGAATACGATTATTAAC
The DNA here is from genome assembly GCA_019455685.1 of Philornis downsi. Classification (NCBI taxonomy): domain Eukaryota; kingdom Metazoa; phylum Arthropoda; class Insecta; order Diptera; family Muscidae; genus Philornis; species Philornis downsi. Next base: position 253,207 of record JAHXMU010000092.1, on the reverse strand, counting down.
ATTACTATTCCGAATAAACACTATCTATCTATCTATTAATAAATGCCTTGTTAAGCTGTTTCAATCATTAGTTTTTTTACATCCGTAAAGAGTTATAACATTTGTCAACCATGTTACAAATCTTTTCTATCACCTACTCTTGTCTGCCGTAGGGTGCCTTCCTTATATGTTTATTTTCAAAGTCAAGGTGTTTTTACATACCCGCTTACATTTGACTCAATATTCTTTTAAGCCCTTTCAGATATTACATACGTGTGTACGTGTTTAACATTTTTGATAGCGAAATTTGGAAATTTTTCGCTTTTTTTCTTTTTTTTTTTATTTGTGTATAAAAACTAAAAGTTAAGTTTTTGGGTGCCTGGAATGGGCACAACCAAGAATGAAAAAAAGTGGAGGTGATAAGAAAACGAAATTAACGTTGAAACGTGTTTGCCATAATGTGGCCTTTTTTGACAGCGGCGTCGATGACGGGGAGGGCGGAAGGTCTCAAACAAAAAGATGGTTCTTTAATTTGGGCCTTTAAACAATTAATGTCTATTGAGCTCTAAAGTGGCAGTGGCAAAGATTTACTGAAAACGAATTTAAAAAGTAAATAATAATAAAAAGAAGAACATACTAATGCGTTCTGGGAGAGGGGATTAATTATGTCAGAGGGAAGTAGAAACACACAAAGTTAACGTGTTACGTTATCTGATTAGGTAATACGTTTAAAAAATATACTGGTGAACAGGGTGACCATAGGAGGAAATTTTTAGGGCACTAGTAGGTAATTTAGAAATTGGGAACAATTTACAATATGGATCTTAAATAACGTTATGAGACAGCGAGACCGCAGCCAGGATTTCACTTAGGAGCAGATGTGCAAAACCTCCTTTTAGCTGGGTTAGTTGCAAGTGAAATTTATAGCTATATAAACCAAATATAGGGTGATTTTTTAAGATTTAAGTTTTTCAGGTTGGCAGCACTGGTTGGTGATGGCGTCCAAACGTCCAAACTATCAAAGTGAAAAGTGTACAGTATACTCTGCCATTTCATCATGGAATGACGAATGACCTACCACAACTCTAATTTTTGGTGAATGGGCCTTACATGACAATCAATAACAATCCGCTGTTTTATCGAAAAATTGTGTTCATTTCTTGCTGAACTGATACGTACACAAGCAAAACTGTCGCATCTGGAGTGATGAACAGCCACATGCCATACATGAATTACCGATGCATCCCGAGAAAACGATAGTCTGGTGTGTTTTATGGACTGGTGGCATCATCGATCCATTTTTCTTCACAGCCGACCGTGGAAGAAACGTTACCGTCAACGGCGAACGATATCGAGCCATGATACGCGATTTTTTTTTTTTGCCCCAATTGACTAAGTTGAACTTGGTTGACATGTGGTTCCATCAGGACGGTGCAACATGTCATACTGCTGGTGAAACAATGGATATGTTGAGGGATGAGCTTAGTGAGCAGTTTATCTCTCGATTTGGCCTTATGGGTTGGCCCCTAAGATGATCTTGCGATTTAACGCCTCTTGATTATTTCTTGTGGGGTTATGTCAAGTCGTTAGTCTATGTGGACAAACCGAACACTATTGAAGCCTCACAGAATAACATAACACGTGTTATTCATGGAATACAAAAATTGAACCTTCCGAATGAACCTTCCGACGGAGCCGCGGACAACATTTACATGAAATTATCTTTAAAAATTAAATGGCAAAGACCAATTTATCGATTCCAATAAAAATGTTAATATATGCTGCAAATTTGTGAGTTTTTTTCGATTTTTAAAAAAAACTTCGATTAAAAAATCGCCCTTTAGTTTAATTTTTATGTTGCCAAACTAGTTGAAGATAATCTAAATCCATGTGAGTAATCAGAAACTAAATACCTTGTGCTGCAGATAGTTTCGGCATATATTATTACCACTTTACTTTAATGGTCCTTCGAGCCTTATACCCCAAAACTTGTTAAATTCTACTGAGCCAGCTCTAACAAAACTTTTGACATTAAATGAGAGGAAGAGCTTACTCGATAAAAATCGGTTGCGATTTGGTTAACCGTTTAGGGATTTTCAATGATTTCGAAATTGTTCTAAATTCGAGTGACTAAGTCTAAATTTGGTCAATATAAGTTGAATAAGCCATTGTGGGTTTATAATTTCCTTTTTTATTATTATTTAGAAAGGCAAAAATGTATGTTCTTTCCAGCAGAGTGATTGATATGATATATGAATATGAGCGAACATAGGTAATGTATTTAGTTTCAAATGTCGAAGATTTAGTAAAAATTATTCTTTTTCCTTTCAGAAATCAAAAGTTATCTTCGACCCGGATTTCCACGATAATTCCAAATTGTATCTCTCTTACCCTCTCGCTTTCGTCACTAATAAAATGTTCATTTAGAACTATTGCCGTATTGATTGGAATGCAATTTTATCTAAGAATAAGGGGTTGTCGACAAATCGAAGTTATGTGATATAATTCAGTTCGGAGTCACTTAGTTTCAGGTTTGACAAACAGATAATCTAATTTTACATTACCAAGTTTCAATTATGAGTTATTAAATGACCATTTTTAGTCCCAAGTTTCATAATACCTTGGAGTGCAACCAAAAAGCATTCTGTTTTCTTACTGCAGAAATTCGGATTAATTTTCATATCCCTTCAAGACGGATAAGCAGGACAGTTTATATCTCTACCTTGCTGTTGTTCCTACTAAAAAATTTATCTTTAAAAGAATACCCTTCATGATACTTTTCCACTTAGTATCAATGGTATACCGCCTAAAAGAAAAATTCTTACAGGAATTAGTGACTACCAAGAATTCGTCATACATTTTTAAATTCGTTGAAGACAATTTGCTTAAGCGACCAGAATTCGTGATGTTTTGGAAAACATAAAATTTGGCATTTTCATTCCATTAGGCAATAAATCTACTTTGTAGTCCTCCGAGCCGGATAGTCAAGACGATCCCAAAACTCTAATCGGCTTGATCTAACAAAGACACTGTCATGAAATGACGCATACCTGACGACGTTTCTTCGCCTCAGGCACTATATACCTAAACAGCGCTTAATGGATACAATAAAAAAATTTACAACGACAACGAAATTATATGATCTCGTATTTCAATTATATATGTATGTAATTTAGGTAAACATAAATCTAATAGCTCCAAAAGAAGCTATATCATATTAGAAAACAATTAAATTCCCTTTTACTGCGTCAAAAATCAAAAGATTCCTGGCTTATTTTTTGAACCGGATAGCCAAAACTTTCCCAAACTATAATCCATTTCAAAAAAAACACTTAATCACACAAAGCCTTCGGATACCTTCACATATAGGGTCGATACATTGCCGACCGCCAACAGTGGATACTTTTGGTCCTTCGAGCCGAATGATCCAACTTTTCAGACAAAACTTTCGGATTCGGAAACAGGAATACTTTCGATTCTTTCTAACACAGAATCAATTGTTTCCATCACAATTTAAGCAATTACAAAGGATAAGTATCGTTAATGATTGCGAAATTTAATGACCAAATTGAAAAACTACCTCTTATCCTAAGCGGACTGATTTATAAACTCCCGGAAAAACGATACATTTTTTTTGGTTGACTTATACATACATATTTACTGCTCCACATTGACTCGGCTTTCAGCGTTAAGCATTTGATCGGACTAATTTTCAATGTTGTTTTTTTTTTTCAAGTTATACGTACCAACTGTTCTTTTAAGATCTGAAATTGGGAAGAATTGCAATGAACTGTTCCTCCTGAGTATGATGTATGTGGAAGAAATTCATAGTAAAATTCGTGCCTTGTCCTGATGGAAGAGAACTGTCCCTTCTCTCAAATTCATATGTCTTTGCGTTAAAATGGTGGTCTTCTTCGGTCCTATTGACTCAAAACCTCTTGGATTTTTTCCTAATACTGTTCCTTTTCTTTTTTTGTTTTTCATGAATTTGGTAGCCCAATCCATTTTGGAAAACTGCGATAAGTTTCTAAGGGCAAAAAAGGACCATAGTAGTTGTCATTGATAGTCTGTTCGGGAGTTAGCAAATCGATTATCGATATGCCTGTGTCTATGAGGGCATTTATTCTCTGCTCCGTTGGGAAACAATCAATATGAATTATAATGCTTGCAATCCTAAAACGTGTGGCCGATATCTTTCCGCTAGACTACACTTTGTTGGTCTTCTTTGAAGTTGCTTTATCCGATTAAATACAATTTTTGACTGTTTCGTTACGCAAGCGTTTACTAAAGAACCTAAATATAGCACGTCCTCAAAAATGAATCGACGCAGAAATTCAGCTTGATTACAATGAAACATTTGTAAATATTCGTTCGAAATCATCATATTGTTTTAGCCCATGGCATCCATATTGCCAGCAGCTTTTCCATGCTCAGTTGTTTGGACAGAATAGATATTACCATGTTTGTTGTCTAAATAAGCTCAATTTCATTTGTAGATCAGCCAAAATAATATCGTCTACTTTATTGACAATTTCTAATAATGCAGTCTTCGTGAAAGTTCCAGCATAGTGCATGTACGATCACGTTTACTTTCATTCTTGCAATTATACAAACCAAATTCTTATGACTTGGGACATTTCATTTGCAGGCTAATTCGAGGTTGTTTCTTTAGAAGCTTCTTTTAGAAATTTGGTCACCTTTCTTTCACCTGGCTTTAATCAAGATATACGCATGATTCTTTCTCGTCTTTCCATTAGCAACCGTCTGATCGTCTCTCTCATTCTCGTCTTGTTATTTCTCTGTTGTCCATAAAAGAACCCCTAAGCACAGCGTTCATGGCGATGATGGTGTTGTTGTTGTTGTTGTTGATGGTGATGGCGATGATGATGGTCGAAGAAAAAGTTCCAAAAACTATACACGAAAAACAAATTTTTAATGAAAAAGTGTCAATGCCCAAACAACCTTGAAAGAACTTACAAAGTCAGTTTTTTTACTCTGTTTCGTCTTCTGTCAGACTTAAGACAGAGCGTTTTAACTTTTTTTTTTGCGCTGGCTTTGGCAAAAGCGATTTTTGTTATTTTTTTTTTTTTTTTGCGATTCATTTCTCTGCTTTATATTTAACAGATCTATGGAAGCATAAAATCAAGTTTGACAATTGAATACGTATTATAGATGGCAAGTAAGAGTGCACGGAGAAACGAGAATAATTTACAAATCACTAATGGAAGGAAATAAAAAACCAAAAAACCCAAAAAAAAAAACAACACAATAATCGATAAAGCAGCATAAATGAATACGTTAATTAAGATTATTATGTGAGTTAAATTTTGTTTATGATTCTAAAATGATTAATTAACCTAAAGATTTTTAACCGTAAATTTGGTGGTGTTTTGACACAAAAAGATAGGGAGCAGTTTGTTTGCATAGTTTTGGTGTTGGCGAGTACATAAATGATGGCGAACATTTTAGGAAAAAACAACAACGACTTAATTTCTGAAAATTACATTCGAAAAAATAAGTTTTTAATAATAATAATTCAATTGTCTAAAATATAACTATAATACACGTTTAATTTAGTTTCTAATTTTAATCTTTTAATCACTAACGTTTAAATTATTGAAATGCCACAGTGTCGAATGTCTTACATTAGATGCATCATTATAAAAACTATCGGAAAGTAGTGCACAACTTTCGAGCTAAAGTTTCATCACAATCGAGTATAACGTTTAGAAGTCTACAGCCAACACACAAACACACTAAGTATGTTAAAGAGAGTAAATTTATAAGTAATTACTGTATTTATTGTTACGAGAGAGTAGTGTATTAATCACTAGCAACAAGTAAATTCGAATGTGACGAATTTAGTTTCAATAGCTTTCGTCATAAATTACACGTTCGTAATAATACCTCATATGTGTCAAAAGAAATGTAGTCGAAAGGCAGCGGTTACATTTGTACTCTTTTACATTTACTCTCTTTGCAGCTCTCGTCATGTGCTCAATAAATATATCACATATTATTTAAAGACATATCTTAATTTGACATTTCTGCAAAGCTAATATGTCTTATTAAAAATAGCACCTGTCTACAGGAAATTATCAGTGAAAATATCTAAAAATGTTACCTATCTCTGGCACCAAATGCAGCTCAGACTACATGACAGCCTGTCGAGTAATCCACCATCAGTGGATACAGATAAAGATCTTGACGATCTGTTGAACCAAACGGAGCCCTACCATGCAATCCCTTCAAAGGTTTGTTGATGACTACGATGAGAAACGCCGACGTAAAAAAAGGTTGGTTGTTGGCACTGGTACTTCTCAAGAGAGCTTACTTAGCAGCAAGACAGCGGCTACATTTGCACTCTTTTACATTTATTCTCTTTACATATATTCTACAGACAGCTTTAGACGTATGGTCGACCAATAAAACACATACTATTTGAAGTCATATCTAAATTTGACATTTCTGCAAAGCTAATATGTCTTATCAAAGTAACACTTGTCTACAGGAAAATATCAGTGAAAATATTTAAAAATGTTACCGATCTCTGGCACCAAATGCCGGTCAGACTACATGACAGCCTGTGGAGTAATCCACTAACAGTGGATACAGCTAAATTTCTTGACGATTTGTTGGATCAGAGGGAGCCCTTCAATAAATTGTTGATGACTACCATGAGAAACCCTGACTTAAAAAAGGTTGGTTATTAGTACTGGTACTTCTCAAAAGACTTACTTAGCAGCAGGACAGCGGCTACATTTGTACTCCTTTACATTTATTCTCTTTACATATATTCTGCAGATAGCTTTAGATATATTGATATATATTAGATATATTTATATATATATATAAATTTTTATATATTTTTTTATATTTTTATATAATTTAGATATATTTAGATATATATATTTAGATATATTCTGCAGAGCTAATATGTTTTAGCAAAATAACACTGGTCTACAAGAAACTATCAGTAAAGATGTCTAAAAATTTTACCGATCTTTTGCATCAAACACAGCCCACACAACGTCACAGTCTGTCGATAAATCCACCGCCAGTGGAGACAGCAACATCGTTCTGAACGGAGCTCTACCAAGCAATCCCTTCAAAGATTTCTTGATGACAGATGATGTGCGGCAGTTGCCTCAACTCACATAGGGTTAACATTTATTATGCCTGTCGGTTAGGGCCACATGGAATGATCCCTCTTTTCATCAGCAACGTCAAGCCCATCTCTAAGATATCGGAATCATTATGGGCTCATACCAAAGAAGTTTTGCCTAATTTCTAAACAAATGCTTCCGGCACGTAAGGTGAATTGCAAATGAATAATGTTGCCTTTCGGTTAATGAACTACAAAAGTGGTCCGAGTTAAAGTTCAAGTATAACAAGATTACAGACACGAAATTAAACAGATGCCATAAGCTTCGACCTAAATAGTGTTGCATCTGTGCAACGATTTATCGTCAGATAACATATCGATTTCACTTATTGTTCCAGTGGGAAATCTTACCTTTTTACAGCGGCTCCTTACAATGCAGGTAAATTGGAGTAGTTTGTTTGCACGTCTATCAAATATCAAACGATATTGACTACAATTAAATGAATAAATGGAAAGAAAAAATTTGAACAAATTCTCAGAAAGGAGTCATATGTCCATGATGGCTCTATTGTATCACAATTGGGATAAATCGATTCAGTGAGGAAGAAATTGTCCATTCAAGGACTAAATCAGACTTCTGAAAACTGACTCTTTTCTGAGAATTTGTTCAAATTTTTTCTTTCCATTTATTCATTTCATTGTAATCAATATGATGGACAAAATTCGTATTTTTTTTTTTTTTTTGTATTTTTCATTAGACCGGTTCCTTAAAAGGTTGTGTAGGGATTGTGCTTTTTCCAGTATTTGTATAATACCACAATATAACAAAAAAAAAACAACAACAACAACAACAAATTCCCTTACATCTCCTGATTCAGACACGGGAAACCTTCTCAAATTTTGTAAGCTTACATCCTATTCTAAAATCAAAATTTTAGACTTTCGCAATTGAACCTATTCCTATTAACATCTTTTCAAACGTCTCAGTTTGAGAAGCCTTTACAAGACTTGTCAATTATTTGACTACTCGAAGTATTCGCCAGACACATCGAGATGGCTGCCGCTCATATAGGTATAATGTTATGCCGGGTTGAACCTGCCATCATGCGAACGATAGTCGCGTGTACTAACCATTCACATTTATGGAATTTTAAATCAAAAGTTTCCACCACAACTGCTATTTTCTAAACTGTAATTGATATTTTCTCAGTTTTATTTGTTGTTTTCTGATTTATAAAGGAATTCCAAATAAATTTGTGGTTATTATTAAAAGTATTCTCAGTTCAAATTGGAATTTCTGATTTTAACTTTTCCTTTCTGAATTTTAAATAAAAATAATAGGTTTAAACTATTCATTTCTGAATTGGAAACCGTATTTATATTAACCTTATTAATTTTCAAATGAACATTCGGATTTTCAACTTGCAAAAATTGTATCCTTCCAAAACTCGGCTGTTGAATATTTAAAGACCACCAAATTACTTACAGTACTGCATTGGTTGCTTTGATAACAATAATATAGCAAAAATTCTTTGTCATCTCTTTCTTTCTTACCAATTGCTGATAAGATTAAGACGACTGTGTTGCATTAAGAAGACTTTGTCTCTAAGTTCGTATTAAAACATTGCATTAAATACTTCTGCGTTTTAATTTTCTATTCAGTCTAATCCAACTAAGCCGTAGACAGCATTTTTCATCGGCTGAATTGTTTTAGCCGATGGCAACCAATCAATCGGCCGCGGCGCTAGCACAATCACTCGCGGCGGCGGCCAATTTTGTCTAGTTTTTCGGTCGGCCTGCGTCTCTGATACGTAAAAGCAGAATATGGATAATAACCGATAAGTTCACTAAAATGGCTCGTAGTCCATATAAAAGAGAACCAATTTTCAAGCTAAGGTAATGTTGAATGTTTTCTTTCGTTATCGCGATGTCTTTTAAACTCTTACCTGAAGATCAGATGGCAAATAAAGAATATTATCTGGGCATTATTGGGAGAGAAAGATCTGCGTAAAAACGGATTTCTGGAGATAAAACTAACGGATTTTGCACCATAACAACTCACTACCTCACAGTACTAACATTGTGAAAGCATTTTTGGTCAAAAACTCAACAACCATCATCGTATGCACCAGATATGGCTTTGACTGACTTTTTTCTCTTTCCAAACTCAAATTATGGCTTTGAGGCAACCGTTTGCAGTTAATAGAAAACATGAAATAGAATTCGTGACGAAATATGAAGTCTTTTCCGGAAAATTCATTTGAAAAATGCTTTGATTATCGCATTATTCGCTTGTATAAGAGTGTATTTTTCAGAAGAGGCCCACTTTGAAGAAGATATAATAAACATGACTGAATAATACATATTCTTGGTACATTTTTAGACAAAATACAATTTTCAAATCATTATTAAACGGTTCAAATTTCATTGTATGGCGGTGACAGCAAACATTTGTTTTCGTGACTCACTTCAATGTTCAGGAAACGTCATATTTCGGGTATTTATCTTATAAAGAGAATGCCGGCAGGAAGGATATGACTTCTAATACGAAAATTGTATCCTTATTTAATTAAGCACACTTTTTTAAATATTTTATAAGTTCTGTTACAACCAACAAAATTCCAAAGAACTACAAATTCTACATTTTAATCACTAACCTAAATTCACAAAAACAAAAAAAACAAGAAAACACTTTAGGTCAAAAATTAAGGTCGTTACCTAGCATTCTTTCTCCACTAACCCCAGAAAGAGATCGGCTTAGTCACCCAAAATACTCCGATAAAACAACAACACAAATTTTCACTAACAACAAAAACAAAAAAAAAAACAATTTTTTAGAACATTTATCAACAGCAAGTGGAAAAAAAGGAAAGTCTAAAATGAAATTACATAATTTCTAGATACGACAAACAATAACAAAATTGAAGCCCAAACATAAAAACCTAAAAAAAAAAAATACTAAAATGAAGATAGTAAATAATATATAGAAATGAGGATAAAAAAGAAAGAACTCACAACTCATTCTGTATGGAAATGAACGAACTGCCCTCCTCCAAGTGAGGAGAAAAGAAAAGAAAAAATAAAAATTAGAAAAGAAAGCAACCAACACAAACCCATGAACACAGTAAAGAGGTTTGTGAAAAAAAAAAACAACAATGACAGGAACAACAACCCACCATTGGGTTTGAAGTAAATATAAAAAATGACTTTTCATTTGAAAATCGGTCAGTACAAACATTGTCCTCCTCATGATCATTATCAGCGAATATCGTATCATACTATGATGTAATGGTGTTACATAATTACAACAACAACAACAACGGCAACAACAATACAACGATAACAACACATACAAAAAAACTAACCTTACCCACGCACAAAAATGTGCTGACAACAACACTTAAAGTCGGCAGACTTAATGGGACGCCGTCAATTTGTGTGCGTGAGTTGTCTGTAATTGTATGTTGGGATATAACACTAAGTAAACCACCAAACAAGTGAAGTGAGAGTATACGAGGGCGGTCCTAAAACTAATCGACCTAACAAAGAATAAACAAAAAAGTTGGGAAAATTTTTCTTTATTTTGCAACATAATCTTCTGTTAGCTCTATACACTTTTTTCAGCGAAACTCAATGTCTTCTATACCCTGTTTATAGTAAGAACTATCAAACATCATCATCACCACCTCTTCATTGTTGGCAAATCGTTCACCACTGAACCATTTTTTCTAGTTTGAAATAGATGAAAGTTCAAGGGAGCTAAATCTGGCGAATAAGATGCGTGATAAAGCAATTCGAACTTTAATTAATTAATTTTGGCCATCGCAATAGTGGATGTGTAAACTGGAGCATTATTTTGATGAAACAACACTTTCTTTTTCGCCAAATGCGGTCTTTTCCCCCCAATTTCATTGCCTAAGCACTGCAATAAATTAGCATAATATTCGCCGTTGATGGTTTTTCTTTTCAGAAGATAATCAATAAAAATTATCCCATGAGCATGACAAAAAACAGACGCCATGACCTGGCCTGCAAATGGAACCGTCTTCGCCTCCTTTGGGCATGATTCTCTCATTCCAGTACACTGCTTCGACTGTCCCTTTGCTAGGTTATTAGGTTATAAAATTGACACAAAACTTCGGCTATATTGCGGTGAAAAATCGCCACTGTAGTAAAACATCTTCAAAACACTGTTTTTACTCTATTAAAAGCAAGCGCGGCACCCATCTTGCCATCTTGCGCACAGATTTCCCATCTTCACACGTACGGTCAATATACAATGTATAGCACTTTTTGAGACGGCCACAATTTCAGCTAGCTCACGTTCCAGTTAGTTTTGGCCGACAATCATTCCATACAATTTTATGGATTTTCTTAAACGTGTCAGGCGTGGACACCTCAACTGGACGACCACTACGGTGTTCGCTATGGGAGCTCATACGGTCTCGTTTAAACTCTGCTACCCAGTATTTTACAGTCTCAAAAGAAGGAGCAGACTCCCCAAGAGTGGCATTTAGCTCAGCTTTAATATTGTTTGGACTGAGACCATCCCCATGGAAATATAGAATTACATAACGGTGAGCAATTTTTTCCATGTTTGCAAATTCACTGAGATCGTTTGCTTTTGAAACCTCACATAAAAATACTAAACAACGTGGCACGAAACTTGAAACATATGTTTTAAAAGGTTGCCATTTTTCACGAAAATAATTTTTTTTAAAACTACTGGCTATACTATACTACTCTATACGTCAGGTCGGCTAATTTTGGGAAATCTCCAAGGCCTTCTGTTAAGAAGGTTTTATGCAAAGTTTTCTATTAAATCCTAAAAACTCTTAGAACTCTTAGCTTCTTCCTGCAGGTTATTCTATAAACGCTTTCTAACAAATCCTAAAAACTTGCGTATATTTGGAGGCGGAATCGGCATTCTGGAATGTCTACTATTAAATCCTAATAACTGGCCGGTATTCAATATCGGAATCACCAAGACCTTCTACTTGGTACCTAATAACTGGCCAATATACTCGTATAGTAGCGGATTCGTCAAGATCTTCTGCCTTCACGTTATTCTCTAACGCCTTCTGACGAATCCTAATTACTCCCGAATATTCAGTAATAAAATCGTCATTCTGCAATGTCTTCTATTATATCGTAATAACTGACAGATATTGAATATCGGAATTGTCAACGGTTTCTGCCTGGAAGGTATTTTACAATGAATTCTATCGAATCCCATAAACATACCGATAATTGGTAGCGGATTCATTAAGGCCTTCTGGCCAGAGGGTATTCTAAAAACTTTTCGATATTTAGAAGCAGAATCGTCATTCTCCAACAGCTTCTATTGAATCCTGATAACAGGTCTTCTGCCTGGAAGGTATTTTACAATGCCCTGTATCAAATCTAAAACATTCGCCGATATTCAGCAATGGAATCGTCATGCCATGCAACAGCTTCTATTGAATCCTAATAACTGGCCGTCATCCAATATCGAAATCATCAAGGCCTTCTGCCGTGAAAATTTTGCAATGTCGTCTATCAAACCCTAATAACTGTCCAATATTCAATATCGGAATCATCTAAGCCTTACGCTTGGAAGGAATTTTGCATCATCTTCTATCGACTCCTAAAAACTTGCCGATATTTATTAGCGGAATCGTCACTCTGCAGAGCTTTGTATTGAATTCTAATGACTGACTATCAACAGTAATGAAATCGTCATTCTGCGATGCCGTCTATTGAATTGTAATAACTGCTCAATATTTAATATCAAAATCATCAAGGCCTTCTGCCTAGAAGATATTTTGCAATGTCTTCTATCGATTCCTAAAAATTCGCCGATATTTCACAAATGGACATAATCGGTCTAGTAGGAAAAAAAAGCTGGATCGTTCATTGGCAGTATCCACTTCAAGAAAAAAATTGAATTTTAAGGGATTTTTCCAATGTTGTCTCTTAATCATTAATTAAAGGTAGGAAACCACGTTAATTAATATAACTACACTTTCCTCGTGTTTCAGACTTAACGCAAAATCGGTCGTTTTGAGATATTGAGGTGTTTTGCAGGAAATCGCTATTATGGATATTTGTTATAAATTTAGAAGTAATATTGTAACTAAATTTTGAAATAACATTTAGCCAACGACGTTCGTTTTAGTGACATCAAATACAACAATAAAAAAAAAATATTCTGCTTTACTTTAATATTTAGAGGCATTATGTAATTTTTCAAAAATCGCTGTTTTGAAAAATGGCTATAACTTTTGAACTACACTGAATTTTAAAATTTAGATTGAACCTGAATATTTGCCTAAATAAAATCAATAATAAGAACAAACTCGACTTTGTTCTAACTAAATTTAAGTAGTTTTTTCTTGTAAGCACAGATATGTACACGATTAGGAACTATTCCAGTTCCTGCACTTTTTCATGTTATTACCATATGGGAGTGATTATGAAAAAATAAATATTTCTTTGAAGAATCAATCTAATAAGTCTGTTGTATACGAGAAGAGGACACATTGGAAAAATCCAGTTCTCTAACGACGAAGTGGACCACAATTATACGATGAATTTATAGTCGATGGTATGCAATATATGGGTAAGTCAAAATGCCATTAACTTAGAGAAATAGAGACATTTTCGTGGAATACCTGTAGAGACCTATAGTAAGACCTACATGTCGGATGAGACTCCAATGTTATCTTCTAGAATTTTATTGGAAAGTTTTTCAGTTTTTGCTCGATAGATGGCCTTTCAAAGCATGAAATCCGCTACTGTCTTAATGCACGATTTGTTATTGTTAATGTTGTTGTAGTATTTCTAATATTTTTTGATATTTCCTTTGGTTACAACAACATTTTATAATATTACCACTCCAAAAAAAAAAACAAAAAAAAAAACAAACGAAAACGAACTGAATTTTGAGAATTTATGGATGGTTTTCATGCCAAACGTCTATTTTTCTGAACAATAAAGAAGGACGGATAAAGAACGCAATTACATTTTTGAATTTGTTCTTCTTACATTTTTGTTATCAATATTAAAAGAAGAGTTTGGGCCAAACAAATAACTTTATTTTTCGCTTAGTTCTTTTTTATTCTTCTGTGTTTATATAAACGTTGTAAAAATTAACTATTTATTTGTTTGTGTAAAGGCCCCTTCAAACAACCATGTAACTATAAAAGCCCCTATTTAGTTACGCCCATATGGCAACCCAGCGGGGCAAGGAGGTCTCCTGGTTAAAATCAGCGAGATATTTCTTCTCTTTTTCCGCCAGCCGCTAACCGAACCACTTCGCCAGCCGCTCTCAACATACGAATAAAACCTGAAATAATGTAAGTTAACCGTTATCTTTTCCTCTTCTCCCATACGAAAACCCCTCACAAATATACACATCCCTCTAAGAACCTACGTTCTTCTTCCAATTTCCTCCAATTTCCCTCGAAGAACGTAAGTTCAAAATTAAATCATCAGACCAAATCTGACAGATTTACACTCTAGCAATTGCGTTTTATACGAATTGTGGGCATTCTTTTCCAACAATTCAAAAATTTAGGAATTTTCTAAAGAACTCTGAGAAAGCTCGCACGAAGTCAATTTATTATCTTCCCGTATATAAACTTTCAATGCCTCTTTCTGTTGAAATGAATTTAAAACAAAGGCACAGAATAAAAGAAAAAATGTCCTTTGATCATATGGCCAAAACTAGTTATTTGAACTTGGGAAAGAGATGGGAGTATTTGACAAAGGTTACTGTAGACGAATGAGCCAAGCTGAAGAGTAAGCTAAAGAATTATGGAATGCGTCCGGTAGAAATGCAGGTTCAATACCCCACTGCGATAAATATTTTAATAAGTATAAGAAGGACTTTAAAACCACAGTTAAATATAACACACGTATAGCTATGATTTCAATGAAAACTCTATTTCGTTATAATGCCTTGACTTTGCCATTTTATATGAATCACAATGTCATTTAATTGACCCACTCTGCATTGGTTGCAGCAGTGGATCCTTTTGAAGTAGTTTTCAACCACTTTTTCACACATTTCGGCCGGTATCTTGCCGACAACTTGACGAATATTGGTTTTCAACTACTCCAACGTTTAAGATTTATTCGCAAAAACACGGTTTTTGACGTAGCCCCACAAAAACAGTCAAACGGCGTCAAATCGCATAATCTTGGTGGCGAATTAACGCCACCAAAACATGAAATTACGCCTTCTGTTAGTTTCTCATGCAATAGAACAAAAATCGGTCGTGTTGTATGACTTGTGGCACCGTCTTGTTGAAACTACATATCGTTCACTTCATAATCTTCCATTGCAGCCCGGAAAAAGTCGGTTATCATACGGCCATAGCGCTCTGAATTGAAATTCGGATTATTTGCCACACTTTCTCTAACAGAAATGATGTTTTCGGCAGTGCGCGTACATTGCCGTGATGCACAGACCTGACCACATCTGTAACGCTTCCAGTCTCTTCAAATTTCTTTATAATCTTGCCCATTTCTTGTACAGTAGGTCGCGGATGACGACCATAGTCATCTCGTAGTACATGAAAAGTGCCTGCGTTTGAATCACCACTTTTGCAGTAAGTTTTAACTACTTTTATGGCGGTCCAGTCCTCGTTTTCAGGGAATGGTTGTCCAAACCGCCTGATTGTGAATGTTGAATGAATTTCAACACTAAAAGTAATCACATTGAAAGAGATTCTTCGATTGTTAAATGGTCAATATTCGCTAAAGGCAAATCTTTCACTAAATAAATAACACTTCAGATGACAGGTATTTAACAGCTAGCAACCTTACCAGACCGGCGTTTTTGAAACCACTAAATGGATAAACTTTTAGTAGGCCCGTTTCGATTAGTGTACAAATAGTACAAATGTACGTTTATTGAATGTTAGCAGCTCTCCCTTATTCTATTCATGAGATGCAAGGGAATTTATTTTCTTTATAGCATTGCCCAATGGCAAGCTTTGCAATTGGCTGCAGCATTGCCATAAATGCAGCATCCTTTCGCTCAGGCAAAGTGTGATTTTTTTCATCACATCAAGGCTTGGACATACGCCCATTGATTATTATGCTCCCGTACGACTTTTAAGACAGTTAGCACCAAATTAGAAATATGAATAGCTAAAAAACAGATTCCGTTGAATCCCATGAACGGGATGTTGAACAGTTTTTCACACATATTATAACGAATGCATTAAACGCATTCTATTTTTAATTTATTTAGTGCATAGATTTGCCCAATGGCAAGTTTTACAATTGGCTGTAGCATTGCCGTAACTGCGGCATCGTTTTGCTCAGGTAAAATGTGATTTTCTTCATCACATCAAGGCTTGTCCGTACGTTGATTTTTATACTCATGTATGGTTTTTGCGACAGTTTGCATCAAAGGGGAAATATGTTGTTACTGGTTATTAGGAACACCAGGATTAAGGATTTTGTGCGATGGAGTTTGTTAGAATAGAACAAATAAAAAACAGATTTGCTTGCAGCCCATGAACGAGATTTGGAAGAGCTTTTCACATTTAGTGAACTAACACGCACTCCATTTTTAAATTCACGGAATAGAACCTACAGTTTAACAGCAATTTGGAGTACGAAGTTTTTAATCGACTTGTCCATAACTCAACTATTCGACTATGTTCGTTAGGACAACAAACTGATGCTGCTCGAAGAAAGAAAGGCGATTACGTCGATAGTGAAAATCCATGATCTCATGGAAGATAATCTCGTGTACTAATCAGCGCACCACGGTTGACCTAGGCAACGCTGTAATGTGAGGAAAAGTGATATGGACTGTCTTGCCGTATTGGAGAGACGGATGTAGAAAATATTGCATTGTAGTAAGACAAAACGACGGGAATGAAGCCCACAGATTCCATTGAGCAGTGAAGGGTTACGATAGGGAGTTTCTTTGCTTTACTTTATTCTTTCAAACAAAACTTTGTTGATTATAAATATGTTCTTTTGTTTTACTTGTTGTTTTGCTTCCTTATTTGAAGTTCAAACAATTAACGCGTATAATCTGATCAAGCACAATTTGTCTCTATTTAGTTTAATTTCTAAATTCACATAAATTGGGTTTAAACTTATCGCGTATCGCACGACTTTGTCAAGTATATTGTGGGCTTTTCGAACATTGTGAGTTCAATTCGTCTACGGCAAAATCATTACTATTCATATTTGAGTTACTATTTAACAGCTGTACATACAATTTATAAAAATTTATATAACAAAGGAAGTAAATACTAAAATAGGCCATCACCAATGCTTACAAATATTTATGTTCGCATTATCAGAGGCCTACGACAACATTTTAATGTTGCCCCTCTCTACAAACAAACGTTCAATGTTCAAATTGTTGAAACAAATTGAACATTAACAAAATTGAAATAAATTAAACATTAAATTGACATTGAACTTGAAATTATGCTCAACAAAAGCCTGAAATAATTACACGCACAAAAACACAAAATGAACGTATTGAACGTGAGCGTTTAATTGTAGGCCTGGAGAGATTAAGCTGAAATTAAAACCATGATATTGCGTATAAATGTGTTAAGCCAAAGTGGCCCCTTTTCATAGTTGCCAAAAGAGTAACCCATTAGATCACAGACTACTATAGTTGGTCTGTTGTTCAAATAAAATTAACATATTAGTTCATATTATTAACACTTTAGTTCAGACATACATCATAGCGCTGAGTGTACTAGAGGTGTATGAAGTTAACTTATTTACGCCTATAGCATCGTAGTCGTGGCTAAGGCTGTCAAATGAATCAAAAATCAAAAACCAATTTCTAGTTATGGAAAAATAAGATTTAGTTTTTATTCAGGACAAAAGCCGAAATGTGACTAAGACTTTTAAAAGTTGTTATATAGCAGAAAATGGTGATCATGTATTTTGTCAAAAACAAGTACCGGGAATTGGTCAAAGACCCTTAAAATATTTAAAAATAACTTCAAATTTATTGTATCACCTTTAAAGTAGGATTGTTTTGAAATAATACACTAACGCTAAAGAGTAATCCAATAATAAGAACATTTGTCAAACAAATTTCTGGAACAAAGTCAGTCCTCACAGTGAATCGACTTTTATCTTCTCTCGACTAAAAACGGATGTTTCGAAGTGCCAACTTGAGTTGTAGAAAATATCAATCGGGGCCATATCAAGCGAATACAGTAGTTGTTCAGTGACAGTTATTAATTTTTTGGCCTAAATTTGAAACACTAGCCTACCTAACAAAGGAGATATCAAAAAGTTGGGAAAATTTTTCTTTATTTTTCAACATAATCTCCTTTTAGCTTGATACACTGTTTCCAGCGATATTCAATATTTCCTACACTCTATTTATAGTAAGAACTGTCAAACTCCCTAAAATAGCCATCAAGCGCAGACTCCAGCTCGTCATTGTTGGCAAATCCTTTGATCCACGGATCCATTTTTTTCAAGTTTAGAAATAGAAAGTAGTCAGGGGAAGCTAAATCTAACGAACAAGCTGCGTGATGAAGCAATTCGAACTTTAATTTAATAATTTTGGTCATCGCAATTGTGGATGTGTGAACTGAACCATTGTCTTGATGAAACAACAATTTCTCTTTCGCCAAATGAGGCCTTTTTCCTACAATTTCATCACATAAATGCTGCAAGAAATTAGCATAATATTCGCCATTGATGCCGTTTTTCCTTTCTAAAGAAAATCAATACAAATTACCCCATGCCCTCCAAAAAAAACAAACGACATGACCTTGCCTCTGCAGATGGTACCGTCTTCGCCCTCTTTGGACACGATTCTCTCATTCCAGTCTACTGCTTTGACTGCTGCTATGTCTTTGACTGTTCCATATCATTTCATTCATTCATAATTGTAAATCGGCGCAAAATTTATTACGGTGAAATTTCCCCAAATCTACCAAACTCTACTTCAACATATTCACGATATTATATTTGCTCTATTGAAGGCAAGCGCGGCACCCATCTTCCCATCTTGCGCACAGCTTTCTTGTCTTAAAATTTTCGGTCAATATACAATGTACAGGTATAGCACTTTTTGAAACGGTCACCATCAACGCATCTGTCATCCAATACCATTTTGTGGATTTTCTTAATCGCGCCTGTCGTGAACACCTCACTTACGGTATTCGTCTTGGTAGCTCGTACGGTCTCGTTTAAACTCTGCTACCCAATATTTTACAGTCGTAAACGAAATTGCAGACTCTCCCAGAGTAGAAGATAGCACGGCTTTAATATTGGTTGGACTGAGACCTTTTAAATGGAAATATTTAATTAATTTGTTTCCATGTTCACAAATTCAATGAATTCAAATTCAATTCAAAATTTTATAACTTATAACATATGTTTTATAAGGTTGGCACTCTTCATCAAAATATTTCTTTTTCAAACTATCCTCGCAAGTAATATAAACTTCCTGTTTGCAATAATCATAAAGCGAAAAGTAAGATCAATTTCAATTTTTTAAGAACAGATTATTTAAGAAATTTCGCTACAAGCCAGCCATAACAACACAAAGTCAAAAGGAATTCTCTTTCGGCATAGTTCAGGTAAAAAGAAATCTTTCTATATCTCTAAGCCTTTGTTTATAAATATGCGTCGATATCAGAAAGATGTTAGAAAATGGAATTCGATTTAACAGCATGTCAGTTGGTGACACCTTAACAGGTTTCGAAATCAAATAAATGATTTACAACTGACAACCTGCGAAATGCATGTTCTTTTTTAATTCCAGATTACTAGCCCATTTAAGAAATTATTCTGTTCTAAACGTCAAAGTTGCCGCCGCCACAGTTCCCCTGATAGAAAAGTTTGAGTCGAGTAAAATCCCAGTTCCGAATTTAAAAAATGCGTTTTTATACGGGTGGGCCATATGAGTGTTGGCGATTTAAGTCTTCAATTTCTCGGTAACGCGCGGCGCGGGGTGGCGGGGGGATATGTTGTTCGCTGCGCCGCTTCCTGGAAATTTAGTCGCCATGGAGCCGTACACGGGAGTGCAGCGTGCATTTTGTATCCGAGCGTATTACGAAAACAATAAATCAGTGATTACTGCACGACGATTTTCACCTTAATGGCCATGTGAACAAGCAAAATTGTCGGTTCTGGTCCGAGACTAATCTCCGACGCTTGCATGAACGTCCACTTCACAGTCCTAAGCTTGTCGTGTGGGCTGGGATAACGTCAACCGGTATTATTGGACCATATTTTTTTGAGGACGAAAGAGGGCATGCGATGATTATTATTGCAACATGCTAGCAGACTTTTTGGTGCCAGCTTTACAAGAACTTCAAGGCAATACCTCGAGGATGTGGTTTCAACAGGATGGGGTCACATGTCATACGGCTAGGGTATCCATAGAGCTGCTGAAAAATGTTTTTCCTGGAAAACTCATTTCGAAAAGGGGGGATATTGAATGGCCCCCACGTAGCCCCGATCTCTCTCCATGCGATTATTTTCTATGGGGCTACCTCAAATCGGTAGTCTACGAGAATAATCCGACCAATTTAGAGCAGTTGAAGAGGAACATTATTCAGGAATGTAACAAAATGCCGAGAACAACTTTTCGACGAGTTTTCCAAAATTTGCGACTTCGGTTCCAAGAGTGTCAAGTAGCCGAGGGGAGCGATTTGGACAACATTATTTTTAAGTTTTAAGAATTCCCATGCTTCTACTTTTTAAAAATACAAATATATTTTTTTATGTTTCGTAGTTTTTTTTTAATTGAATATTTAAACCGCCAACACCCTTATGGCCCACCCGTTAGTTAATAACAATTTTAAAGTTTAATCAATTACTATGAGTAAGAGGCATACATTTTACTCAAAATTTGTCGTCTTTGGACAGGGCGGACATTAATTTTATACCTACATTTTTTTTTTTTTTAGTAACAGAAAGTGTCCTACATTATCGTAACAGGATTGAAATAAACTCTTACAAAATTGATCCTTTTTTTCAAATTATCATTTTGCCAGACTCATTTCCCCCATTTTCTTAAAAATGCACAACAAGGACGATAGCAAATATCTAACAAATAACTTAAATTCTTGCCAAAGCACCCTGATGATACATTTCAAATTACCTCAACATTATCCAAAGGTATACTTTAATATCTCGAAGATATTCTATTCATTAACCGACCAACATGTTAACGATTTATCTGAAAGATACATTTAGTGTCTGTAAGATACAAACAAAAACATCATGCTCTTTTGCATTGTGAAAGCTTTTTATCAAGAAAGCTCTTTCAAGTTTGTCGCTCAACAGCGCTCTTTATCTTGTTACGACTAATGACGGCATTAGGAAAATGAAGTCAAAAATGTAAATGGATTAAAACGACTTTCTACTAATCGCCAACAGATGGACCACCTCTGTAAAAAATTAACATTCTGTTAAGGCACCGTCACAGTTTCGTTTACACGTCGCAGAGTTGCTTGCATGAAATACATTTGAATTTCAAGGATATAAAATAATTCAAGAATGCAGATGATGGTGATACTAAAGAAAATGAATCATATTGATATTTATGCAACAAAATAGGAAATAACAAAAAAAAAGGCTGTGTGAAATTTAAAGTTTAAATAAATAAAAGTACATAATATTCCATACATTGGAAAATTGTTAGAGTAGAGAGTATTGTGGAATCCCAATTTCTATTTTGGAGTTTTTCGAAAAATAATTAACGAAATTTTCAAGCGTTCTAACGTGTTTGTTAATTGGTTGCCTAAATCATTATTTTCCAAAAATTATATTTTATTGGTATAATAAAAGTTATATACTACGATCCGGAGGTGCCTCAAAATATGGTGAATTTGAGGGTAATGTGGAACACTCTAGGAACACTACTGTGGAATACTATAACAAAGATCTAAAAACCAAATATTAAGTTAAAAACAAGCTCAGCAAAATCAAGATATGTTATTTTTTAATTCATTACAATATTCTATTTCTGTGTAAATATTTAAGCAGTTAAACAGGCGTTGCACAAGAAAATTGTTTGTTTTTTCTATAGAAGAAAAAGAAAGTGAATATATATGCGTAAAATATATATGTATATATATAATATATATATATATATATATATATATGTATAAAATATATTTTATATATATACAGGGTTGCCCATATTCGACGGACCCATCTGGCAACGCCATAACTTTTGACAGAGATGTCAGATCGCTTAATGACATACCGCGTTTGAAGCGTCAGTCCAAGCAAATTTTTACCATGGAACAATACACGCCACGCGAACGCTCTGAAATAGTTGAAATTTACATTCAACAGAAGAAGTCAATTGTGAAAACTCAACGTGCTTTTAAAATATTAAAAAATGTGAGAACTGCGCCTTCTAAGACCACCATTAAGCGTTTATACGAAAAATTTTCGACTGGTGAGGCTCTTTCTAATCCGAAGAGGCCAAATAAAAGTCGACCAAGGCGATCGGCCGAGAATATCGCTGCCGTACGAGCCAGTGTTGAGAGGTTCCCAAGAACATCCCAAAAACGCCGTTCTCAGCAGTTGGGCATGGCTCGGTCCACTTTACAACGGATTATTCGCGTTGATTTGCATTTGTTCCCGTACAAAATTCAATTGACGCAAAGATTGTTGCCTGCGGACAAGCCTCGTCGATTGGAATGGGCCCAACGAGTCGTCGAATGGCCGATGATGACGAGCAATTTTGGAACAAAATTATCATGTCCGATGAAGCCTATTTCACATTGAATGGGACCGTAAATAAGCAAAATTGCCGTATTTACGCCACTGAAAATCCTCAGGAGATTCAAGAATTGTGCGGCGTTAGTGCGAAAACGGTCATTGGGCCGTTTTTCTTCCAAAACGAAAATGGCCATGCTGTTACCATCAACCAGGATCGTTATCGCGACATGATGACCAATTTTGTGATGCCAATTATTCGTCGAAAGCATATGAGGCAGTTCTGGTTTCAACAAGACGGCGCTCCACCGCACACAAGTCGCATAACAATCGATTTTCTGAAGAATTTGTTTCCGGGCCGTTTGATGTCGAAAAGTGGTGATTTGGACTGGCCACCGCTTTCGCCCGATTTGACGCCCGCTGACTTCTTCTTGTGGGGACATTTGAAGTCAAAGGTTTACGTTAACAAGCCAAGGACCGTAGAAGAGCTCAAGGACAACATTCGTGAAGAAATAGCCGCTATTCCGGCCGAAATGTTGGCGAAAACGATGGAAAATGCTGCAAAAAGGGCACAATACGCCATCAACGCCAGAGGCGGCCATTTGAGAGATATCATATTCAAAAATTGATGTAAACAAATCTACTTGAAACAAATTAAATGAATAAGATTGCCAACCGCCAAATTTTTATTTTTTTCTTTGATTTTTTTTTTTAAAAAACATGGGTCCGTCGAATATGGGCAACCCTGTACATATATACCTATATACATACATATGTACATATATATACATGTATATATATACATATTTTTTGGATTCTATTCATCAACAGGCAAATATTTTCCTACTTTAAAAAAACTCTATCCCACTTCACATTTCAAAAAAACAACAAATTCCAGTAATCATCAAATTTTGAGCGGCCGTACGGCTATTTATTTCCGTTTATATAGAGAAAACCTCGTTAGTACAAACTATTCCAAGTAAATGCAATGGTTTCCCTTAAAACCAAATTTGCCCTTGTTCACATACAAGCTTGATTGGGATCCGTGATTTGTACGGACCGTAACTAAGCTGAACATAAAGAGAAAATCCCCGTTTTTAATGTTGCAGATTTAGCTATTTTTTACATGAATCGAAAAAACAGTTTTAACCATCTTTGTTCCAATCAAACCAAATCAAAATATGTATCAGAATGACGGACGCTCATTTCTAAAACAATAATTTCCTTTGCTCAATAAAATTGTTACAAACAACACAACGGCAACTCTGCTCATTGCCGTTAGACTACATTCTGTTATTTGAAAATGCTAATATGTTATAATAATAAACAGACAGCTAGCGCCATCTACAACATAATGAATGTATTCCGATGGAATATGTAGAAATTGAAGCTGACGGAAGCTTCCAGCTTCGTGGATCACTGTTACTATTTGACACAAGAGGGCGCTGACGACATTGAGTTAACAACACATCAATTTAACCGTTAAATTAAAAAATGTCAAACAAAAAATTTTGTAAAAGATTTCTGACGCAATTTAATAATCCAATAGACATAAACTGCTACACAAATACGAAATTCGATGACATTTTAGATGTTAGTATATATCAGAACAACAGGGTGGCTGATGAATAATACTGCTAGCAACATGCTACTTAAAGATGTTCAAAGTGTTTTTTTCTTCCAATAACTAGGCCGAAAGAGTATCCTTATCAATCCTGTATGTAGTTTCAACTAAATGGGATGCAACATTGCATGATTTCAAGACACTCTGCATTCCGTTGGCCTGCAAGGTCTCCTAACCTTATTGGGGCCGATTTTGTCTTGTTGGCTTATTGGAAGCAGGAAGTTTGTAAAATAGAACTAAAAAATTTATATGATTTAAAGTAACTATTTCGAAAGATAATTGAGATAATTCTCTCTACAACCCTTTTGAAAGTACTGAATATGAATTATGAATATGAATATTGCACATGCAGCACCGCGTTCAAAAGAATAATGTAATAAGATTAATGTATCACCGAGTATTACAGTATCGCTTACCACAGTGTTGGAATTTCGTTAGTTCAAAGGGAAATGATCAAATGGAAAATTATATTTACCTAAAATAGAGAAATATATCGATTTAGTACGAAATTGTAAACAAATAAGTAGTAAAAATAATAAATTTGTGGATAAAATATAAGAAATTGTGATCTAGGTACGCTGGAGTTCAGGCATTATTTTTTTGCCCTGGAATAATAGAAATTTTCAAAATATTTTCAGCATTTATACCAATTAAGGGACCTCCCTAATGGCAGGCATATTAATTGCATGATACTAAAAGCAAACTCATTTTCACTGAAAAAATCAGTTAAACCAATGCATGATGTATGATCAAAGGGACGTTTCTGCCACGCCCATTATATATACAACGCCCTATGCGCTATAGATAAGTCACAGGTACTACAAGTAGACCAAATTAACCTTATTGGGGAAAACTCATGCGAGTACCGAATTCAGCTATTTTTAGTTCAATGCTAATAAGGCAATTCTAACTCGCAAAGCTTTTATAGCGTCGACCTAATAGTGGGCGATGTTAAAAGTTCTAAAAAAAATATGAATTTTCATCTGAAAACTGGTGAAGTTGATATACATATTCTATATTAAAAGGAATCGTTTTTGATGCGTCCATGTATGTGGCGACTAGTCTGTGTATCATTGCAAAGCAATGAAAAAGAACCTGATCATATTGAAATCAAATCCAGCTATTGAAAAGTGAATCCTTTTCAGAATTTTTCTAATATTTATACCTTTACCCGAAGGAAAGGACATATAATACATAACATTTGATATGGTAAAAATTGAACATCCAGAAGAAATTCGACTCTTTCTTCTGGATGTTCAAAAAAGTCAAATATCTCTTGACCAACATTTATTTTATGATTTTCTATGTCGATTGAACGATGTCCGTCCATCTGGCAAGAAGGCTGGAACACGCAATACTTCGCTCAGCCTAATATTTTGCTAGATCGTGGCCGAGAATCGTAAAATTAATATATCGGCAGTTTCTGGTACCGCCAATAAAAATTGACCAATTTTCCGAAATTCGATCTTTTACCTAGAATTACAATTGAATGCAACTGATGAAAATTTAAGTTGTTGCAGTCTGTAAATTAGGTTTCACAGAGGAAAAGTTAAATTCCTATTTCTAAATCGGTCTAATCGGTTGATTAATAGCAATGCAATTCTTGAAAGAAGGACAGCTACACCAGTCGATCTGATGTATAGATGGTGGCAGTAATTTGGATAAAAATATTTTGTTGAAAAGTGACAACTTTATAAAACATATATTTTAAATTTCATGGCTCCAAATTCTTTAGTTTTTTTTATTTGAGCCATCAAAAGTAAACGATCTCAGTGAATTTGTAAATATGGAAAAATTTGGTCACCGTTATGTAATTCAGTATTTCCATTTGAAAGGTGTCAGTCCAACAAGTAGTAAAACCGAGCTAACATCTAGATTCTACTCTGAGGGAGTCCGTTCCTTCCTTTACGACTATAAAATATTGGGTAGGAGAGTTTAAACGAATTCCAGAGTTAAGAAAATCCACAAAATGGTATTGGATGATGGTCGGCTGAAGCTGTGTCTCGTGTCTCGCTGACATGTTAGTCATTTCAAGAAGTGCTATACATCGTATATTGAGCGATGATTTGAAGACAAAAAAGTGAAAGCTGTGAGCAAGATGGGTGCCACGCTTGCTTTCAATAGAGCAAAACAGCGTCGTGAAGATGTTTCAGTAGAGTTTGGTTGGTTTGGCAATGTTTTACCGCAATAAAGCTGAATTTTTGCATCGATTTATAATCATGGATGAGACATGAATCCACCACTTTGCACCTAAGACAAAGGAACTGCGGAATGACAGAATCGCGTCCAAAGACAAAAACGGTTCCATTTGCAGGCAAGGTCATGACGTCTAATTTTTTGCGCATGGTATTATTATTATTGATTATCTTCACAAAAGAAACGATATTAACGGCAAACATTATGCTAATCTATGCAGCATTAGGTGATGAAACTAAAAAACTAAAAGCTAAAATTATGGGAAAAAGATCGCATTTGCCGAAAAAAAAGTATTGTTCCATCAGGGCAATGCTCCAGTTCGCACATCCACTATTGCGATTGTCAAAATTAATGCATTAAAGTTCGAATTGCTTCATCACGCACCTTATTTGCCAAATTTAACTCCCTCAGAGTATTTTCTATTGCCAAGCTTGAAAAAATGGCTCGGTGGTAAAAGTTTTACCAACGATGAAGAGATAGAGAGAGTCTGTGGTTGATGGACATTTTAGGAAGTTCGACAGTTCTTACTATAAACAGGGTATAGAAGCTACTGAATATCGGTGGGAAAAGTGTATCAAGCTGAAAGGAGATTATGTTGAAAAATGACCTTGTTAGGTCGGCTAGTTTTGGGACCGTCCTCTTATCACGTTCGCTTTTAGGGCTAGCCCATAGTATAGAAATATATCAAAAGAATTGTATTTTCTCTGGATAAAAATAGTCCGAACGATTGTTGTCTGACAGCGTTACAATATCGCAACGGATTAAAATGTCCGTTTTGGAGCATTGAGTGAAATGGAAATGTCATTATTGTAACATATTTGCTTGCAAATGTGTTTATTTGCAGCCATAACTCCGGCAGTTAATAAATAATAGCAGATGAATAACAAATAAGTGGCAACAGTTATAATGAAAGCAATTTGACGTTTCCCCTCTTTCCCCTTTTTGTCTGATTTAAGAGAAATGATTTAGAAATTGAGTGGAATCATTGCGACATTGAGTGATATGTATGTATGTCCGATCCGTGATTTATGATTATTTACAAATGATTCCTCTTGTCTTTGTTTACTCTATGGGCTGGTCGAATCTGAGGCTTATTCTCATAAACGCGTTACTCCAAATGTTTCCAAAGAAACAATATAATCGAATATAATTGAGTGATAGCATTATTATTTTGTACCACCCTGTGCAAGTCTCGATTTAGCCGATTTTTTTGCGCTTACTTGACTTTGTGTCTGTAGTCAGAAGATAAAATGATGTAAGTGGCATTAGGATAAAGTCAAGTTTATTCGCTATTATTATCGTCGTTATCGTCGCTCTGTTCCCATAGTTTATAAGTTATGGCAATTTTTTAGAATGTCGATTTATTTTAAATTGCGCAAAATCTCCAAATATTGATGCAAGCAAGAGTATATTTTTTGATATTGTTATTTACGTCCTCAAGATATACTTATGGATGTTATCGCCCATAAGCAGTTTCACAATTCCTTATATTTCCAAAGTTATAAAAAATGTCCGTAATAGCAATATTTTGACAAGACGCTTAATATTCCAAAACATTTATAATTAAAGCGTTCTTTTTTTCTTCTTGTCAGCACGGATATATCGATTATACCAATTTATTTATATAAATTTGTAAATTCGTTGGTTCACATCAATGAATTTTTGTTTCATTCGTGGGCAACGATATTAAAAAAGTTTCCGATTTGGATTTTACAGCTTAACAATAGTTTTTTGCTGTGTTCAATTTTGAATTTCTGGTTAGTTGAGGTTGCTGGCTGTGTTTCTGTTTCTATTTTTATTATTTTCTCTTGCTTACAACGGCCCACAAACTGTTGAGCGGCAGTTGGCAGCCTTCTGTGACAGTTTGCTCGCTCGCTTGTTTGCGCTGATGAGAATGTAGTTTTTATTATTCATAATTGACGTCACACAGTGCATTGAAACTATTGAGTTCATGAACGTTTGTCGACTTCAATTGGCACCAATACACACCAGCACTAACACTAACATCGTCCGCCACAATCGCCTACCGAAATGTCTCAAACAATGTAATTGAAACGTACTCTTACTAATACCAACAACCAACCAACAACGCCAGTACAAAAATTAATCCATAAAAAAGCTTTGTTACTAACACACGAGTAACTCGTACACGTAATACGAGTAACCCACAAACATGCTGTTCGTAAAGATTCTCTTATTGCGAATACATTCATTCATTCGCTCATTCTCTTGCATTAAATCCGAAATTGTAACAGCAAGGAGAGGAAAGCTTTTTTATGTGCTGCACGTGCTTCTTCAGCACAAACACATTTCAACGGTGGGGGACACGCAAGGAGCATCAGCATGTGTTTACTACTTGTGCTTACATTTACACTTGCAGTTGTAAATGCAATTTTATAGATGCATTTGTTGGCTGTTTGTTTGTGTTATAAAAATGTTACGCTTTTTGAAGGTCGATTTGGCTACAAGCAAAGATGGAGCTTCAAACCAACCGAAGAGAGATAAAGAAAGATAGAGACAGGGAGAAGCACTGAGCGCAAGGGTTCTATGGGGAGTTTATAAAATGCATACGAGCATTAGACTTGCAGGAGGTTCAACAATATACGCGATAGTTTTGTGGCTGTTATGAAGGCGAATGAACTATTTTGACCTGCTTCGAATTGACCTCTAAATACAATTCTACACGATGTGGATGATGATGATGATTGTAAAATTGCTATGAGCAAAAAAGACGACAATAACGACAACGACAACAATACTACAACAGAGTGTTGATAATGTGCCATTTGCATGCACACAAATGTTGAAGAGGAAAGAGTAGTAGCACTCATGGTCTGATAAGGAGCACTGGCAAATACATTTTTAAATAACAAATTCAAAAGGCTTATTTCCTAAAAAAGAGTTAAAGTTAAGAGTTAAGTCGAAGTTAAAGGGTTTTACGAAATGTTGCCGAATTTATCTACCGTTATCTGGAATATTTTTTAAAAAACATGTTAAATATAAGTCATTGAAATCTAAAAGACCACTATAGTTTATCTGGTTACCATGAAACGTTAAGAAGCCACTGTCTACGTACCGAACATGTACAATTAACAAATGATAGGTGGCGCAAGAGTCATTTAAATAGATGTGAACTGTGAATGCACTACAAAAAGCACTATACCACTTATACCAGCGAAGGACCAGAGGTCAAAGCGACAAGTTCTTGCAATGTATTACAAATTCAGGTTCCTCTCGAACTATGCGTCTATATATTACTGATCACAACATTTTACATGCTTAAGGTTTAAGATCGAACTTTTAATGACCACAACTTATACGAGTATATACCTTTACCCAAAATACTGCTAAATGGGGCGCTTTAAACCCCTTATTATTCTTATCAGAAATGTTCTGAATTGAGGCACAATAAAAGACTAACTAGCAACATTATATTCTTCGGAAGTTCTCCGCTCAGAATTTATAAAGAATTGCAATTGAATGAAAAGTGTGCATTTAATTTTTATAGGAGTTACTTAATTTGTACCAAGAAAAATACTGCCATACAATGAATAAAAATATAAGTAACTGCAGCCTAAAAATTAAGGATTACACGGAAAAATTAAATTTCGATAAATCTTTCAATTTGTATGAGAGGTACCAGAAGAAGTGGGAGGTAGCAGAAGGCGAAAGGATGTCCGAATTTTCTCAAATTACATAGAGAATTATAAATCAATATAATGAGCAAAAATCCAGGACACTGTAAACTACTAATTACAAATTATAGAGCAAAGATTGAATTTTGTAAAATCGGTCGTGTGTATGGTAGTCTAGCACCTCCCATACAAACGGTCGGATGGATATATATAAGAATTTCATTTCATGAAGATTTACGATAGTTACCGTGTTTACTACTCAGCCATCCATCCAAACGGACATCGTTCAACCGACCTTAAAGTCATAAAACGTGTTTAGGCAAGTGAACCAACATTTTTTTTTTAATGTTTTACGGACATCTACATATACATCTGTCCAGGGCTACGGATCCGGCCCTAAGATACGTCGAAGGAACGATAAATTTTCTTCAAACATACCTAAATTTTCCCCATTGTATTGCATGGTTCAGTTATTGAAAGACTGCTGGACTACAAGGAACAATTTTGTCGTATCTCTTCAAACCTTTATTATAGTTTAATAATTTTATTTTTATACTCAGCATCATAGATTAGGAGCATGTTAAATTTGTCAATCCATTCGTACGAACTGAAAATACAGATCTGAGATTTTATATACGTATTCCTGACTGTCGCCGAAATCTATGATCTGAGCTTATCCATCCGCTCTACTTAATACCTTTTGGAAGCTCAGAAAAGGTCGAATCATTTGAACCAGTAGACTGACAGTTTTCTCATAAGTAGGTTATGATTGGAATTGGGACTGAAGCCACTTCTAGAAAAATGGTAATTTTTCGGAATTTTTTCCATAATTTTGTCAATTAAAAGCGAAATATGAGGGTAATGTATATGACATTTTCCGGTATGCTCATAAACGTTTTAAATGGATCTTTCTAAATATGAGCAAGGCTATTGAAAAATACTAAAAATTTATTTTAGTATATATTCGATTGAAAACATGAGCCATGTTGATGCATTATGCGTGGGAAGAACACGTTTTCAACAACGTTTACCAGAAACTGGTTATCGTCCATGACAGTCACATTTTTGGGGAAACTCCATCCCTGTTTTATGCAGCCCTTTTTCTACTCTTTGTGACTCTATCTAAAATTTCCCAGTTTACAGCATGAATCATCTATAGAATAGTACGAATAATGTCCGATAGGTTGTGCATAAAAAAAGTGAGTGCAAACTTTATTCATTTTAATACAAGAGGGAATAACATTAGTTCACACACTTTCAACATTGTGGGCGTGGTTATTGAAAAATGATAAATATATATTTCAGAACATATTTCACATATCGTATAGGGGAAGAAGACGTTTTTATCACGCCAATTAATTCCGCAAAAACCCGGTACTTAGTACATGGTTCTGTGGGCCGCAAATTATGGTAATTTTCTACTTTCTATTTTTATTTCTTCTATTTTTCCCCTTG
This sequence comes from Philornis downsi, assembly GCA_019455685.1. NCBI lineage: Eukaryota > Metazoa > Arthropoda > Insecta > Diptera > Muscidae > Philornis > Philornis downsi. The sequence continues at coordinate 221,538 of JAHXMU010000092.1, read as the reverse complement.
GATCTTAAGCAGTTCAAACGTTTGCCGCGACCTCAATATTTGTTTTGCTCATTTGGTTGTCTTTGGACCGAATCGAGTTTTCCTAGTACCAAATTCAAACTATCTTTGAAACTCCCATATGAATTGAATATGAAATTATATTTAATGCCTAATTTCAACTTAACGCTTTCCCACTTTTTTTGCTGCATTTTTCTCCTTGGATCTTAAGCCGTTCATCCATTGTTTGCAAAGCAGGGATTACAAAGTTTTCTTTTCCTAATTTTGCCGGCTACAAAACCGATCCTTCTAAATACAGAAAAGGCCCAGAAAATTAAAAAAGTGATTACATTTTCTGCAAAGTTTCTTATTTTGTGCCAATTTATTTTATTTATTAGCCTAAGGTCTACGATGCTCTGGCTACCTCCGCTAATTAACAATTTTATTATTGTTAGTTAGCAATACAAATAAATAAATAAATTTTATTTATAATACATTTTTGTGTCACATTTTGAAATTTTCCAGCGATAAGCCTGGCATTTGCTTACAGATTATTTATATAATAGTACAAATAATTTCCGACAGGTAGTGCATGAGTCACAGCATTCGTTATCTACACGTGAACTACAAATTTATCCATAACACATACGCTGCCTAGCATATTTCGACCAGTACCAGTAATATGTGAATAAGTTTAAACATGGAGACTTACACGTATAGGTAGTCTCGGTTTATTCGTTTAAATACGAAAGGTAGTCAGTTCTTACAATTTTTGATGACACCATAGAAAAATAGTATTTATTATTGGTAACATTTGAGAAAAAAATGTTCGCTTTCATTTATTTTGCAGAAGAGTGGTAAATCATCCATGATACAACTTGTCACAATCTCTGATAATAGATATATAAATTTGGCCTCGCCGCAATCATTGGCGAAACAATAACAGCAATTTGCTTTGCTAATTTTTGTTATCTTATACCCAAACGGCTTCTTCTAACTGCACATTGAAACTACTTTTAAACTAACCATAAAAATGATTTACGCAAAAAAAAAAAAAAAATAGAAACTAAAACAAACACATTTTTTGTAGTTTCCTGATAACCGATCATGCATACTTTGCAGAATAGTATAAATTATATTTGATAGGTGGAGCGCGAATCAAATTTTTCATTTATGTGGGAACTACACATGTCCATAATACAATTCACATGCTCTTGAGCATATTTCGACCAACACCAATGGGTTAACCAAAGAAAGTTTGTAGTTTCGTGATATTTTTCATATATTTTCATATATGTTTTAACTTTTGTCCTGTAGTTTTTATGTCGCAGTTTTCATGAATAATTTTTTTATGAATAATTGTTTTAGTGGAATGACATATATATAGAAAGTTTTCACGTTTGGATCACTTTTTACATATTTTGGCATTAAAATTTATCAAAAAGAATTAATTGCAAAAAAAAAAAAAAGAAATATTAAATGAAATATATTAGTTTGAATTTGTATATTTTTTTGTTCGCTCAATTCCCTGCTGCTCTTTATATGACCACATTTAACGATTGCATTAATTTCTTGCGGCGACGAGTTTCGAGCACTGTAATTGTCACACTATTCAGCTTTGCATTTTTTACACCATTCTTTTTCTCAATTGTAATAAAAACAGTGAATTTGCGACATCATGCATTTGGAGAGATACAATTAAAATTTTTTCTGCTCACTTTTTTCACAAATTTAATGAAATTTGTACGTGTTTTTGTGGAATAACCGAAAAAAATTGCGTGAATTTGCTAAATATTTGTAACAACCACCATCGAGCGGAGGTTGTCGTGCGGCTCCTACTATCTCCTAATAGCAGTACTACCCCCACGAGAACCAGCCACCAGTCCCCTTACCAACCCCCTAAAGCTAAGAAACTGAGCCTGTCACACTACTCAGTTGCTTGCAAAACGAGTTCAATGTCGTTCATTGTATTTCACTTTCGGTTTTGCTGCTGTTGCTGACACTGCTGTAGTTTCGGTTGCTATAGCTGGCTTATGCACTGCCGCCATCATCATCATCATGGCCTTTACCCAGAGAGCTGTTCTCATTTTTCATGTAATTGCTGTTCTTGTTGTTGCTACTACTAATGAATGTTGCATTTGTACTCGTATGTAAGATTGAGAGAATGTTGCATACGAGTATGTTTGCATTTTAATATTCGTATGTGTGGTTTTACGTATAAAAATTCCTGGTGTCTCGTGGTTGGAAAGATTTATTGCGCTACCGTAAACAATGGCAGACATATTTGTAAAACTTGAAAGTCTTTGGAAATACGGTGAGCGAGAGAATGGGAGAGGGAAGAGTAGAAAGTATTCTAGACACGCGACTAAACTCCACTTAGAGCATTAGTGACTAAGGGACGAGACGCATCTGCTAGAGGTGCGGGTTCGATTCCCTCCTACTAAGGCCAATATTTTTTCGAATGTCACAAATCTAATATCAATTTGCAAAAACCCGTAAAGAATTAGTATTCATTATTCCGAAACATGCAACACTTCTGAAAACAAAACTCTTTAGCATCTCTACCTTCCGCTCCCATCGCCCTGTTTAACTAGAAATAACCATGGCTTCAGAGAGTGCCTCGCAAAATGTATTATTAATAAAGATCGAACATTTATAAATAACAGTTACTGCAAAACTACGTGTTAATAAACTTCAGAGCACTTCTCAGGGTTACACATACTTAGGAGAAACTCACATATGCGATCATATTTACTAAATCTGTGTCTATCAGATATGGGAAATGGGCATTAAAAGTACTTTTCTGGAAAAGAGTATTCTGAAACCATTTGTCTCAAATGTTATTATTGCCTTGAACAAATGAATGAATGTAAAACAATAAAAACGAGACAATGAAATATAAGTATGTAAGCTGAGGAAAACGGAGGGAAGCGATTTTTGAAAATTCGTCTTTCAAGGGGGTCAGATGGGAAAGAAAAGGTACAATTAATGATACAATTGCCTAAAACGAAGAGAAATGGGGAACAAATTGTACAGAGTTACCCATTTTTCCGCTTCAACAATAAATTAGAAAGGTAAAAACTGGCAAAAAAAAAGCGACAAAAGAAATCGTACAGCTGCCTAAAGCAACAGCTAAAACCACAGATATTAAGCTGAACGCTCAACAAGAAACCGTGTAAATAAATTACTTCTTTTAGGGTATTAAACGAGGAGAAAAGGGGAAAAAATTTTATAACCAATCATAACGATCTGCATCCACAGTGCAGTGCAGTATGAGCGCAAAAAGAGAGTTTTTGATGGAATTCATACTTTTAGGTGATAAAACAGAAGAGAGGTACAAAAAGTAGTTCCTTTACTTAAAAAATGTCTGTAACTGAAATTTCTTACCTTATGGGGGAGAGGTTAAGGCAATTTTTCGTACCTTTCCTACTTTTAAGGTACCAAAATAGGGGGAAAAAACTGTCAAAATTTGCACCACTATCAAGGACAAAAGGCTGAAGGCTAAATTCATGAAATTCCTTTCCATGTGGGGGAGTGATAAAGAGACTTTTTGGAAAATCGCACCTTTAGGGCACAAAATAGAGAAAAAGCTGTCAAAATTTGTACCACTATCAAGGACAAAAGGCTGAAGCTAAATTCATGACATCAAAGATATACAAAATAAATATTAAAGTGTGTGCGCGATGGAAGGTGTTTTTCAATGGATGAAACGGGAAAGAAAATAGACATAAATGTTTCCATCGCTTAGAACCGAGTGTCATCAAAATTAACATATACGAGTACTTTCTGCCTGCCAGTATTGAAAATGTCCACAGTAAAATATGATACACTTTTTCCAGCAATATTCAATAGCTTCTATATCTTGTTTATTGTAAGAACTATCAAACTCCTTGAAATATCCATCAACCACAGACTCAACCTCTCCATCATTTTTTCAAGTTTGAAAATAGAAAATAGACCAAGGGAGCTAAATCTGGCGAATAAGGGGCGTGATGAAACAGTTCAAACTTTAATTCATTAATTTTGGCATTCGCAATAATGGATGTGTAAACTGGAGCATTGTCTTGATGAAACTACACATTCTTTTTCCCCAAATACTGCCTTTTTCATAATTTCATCACTTTAACGCTGCAATAGATTAGCATTTATTCACCATTTTGTGTTTTTTCAATAATCAATAAAAATAGTTCCATGCTCATCCCAAAACAGACGCCATGACTTGCCTGCAGATAGAATCGTCTTCGCCTTCTCGCATTCCAGTCCACTGCATTGACCGTTCCTTTGTCTCAGGTGTAAAGTGATGGACCCATGTCTCATCCATGGTTACAAATCGACGCAAAAATTCGGCTTTACTATAGTGAAACATCGCCAAACTAATCAGACTTTACAGAAACATTTTCACGCTATGACACTCTATTGAAAGCAAGCACGGCACCCTTTCTCATCTTCAAGCCTTCAGTCAATATACGATGTATAACAATTTTTTAAATGGCTATCATTTCAGTTAGCCTTTAGCCGACCTTCAGATCATCCAATACCATTTTGTGGATTTTCTTGTTTGTATTGGCAGCTTGTACGGCCTCGTTTAAACTCTGTTGCCCAATACTTTACAGTCGTAAATGAAGGATCAGACTCGCCCAGAGTAGAATCTAGATCGCCTTAAATATTGTTTGGACTGAGACCTTTTAAATGCAAATATTGAATAATTTTACCAATTTTTTCCATGTTTACAAATTTACTGAGATCGCTTACTTTTGATGGCTCAAATAAAACATATGTTTTAAAAGCTTGATACTTTTTACAAAAATAATTTTTTTCAAACTACTGGCACGTGAAGTTGGCTAGTTTTGGGATTGCCGTCGCATACCAATATTTTATTTTTTTATATTTTTGAAGATAATATTGCGAATATATAAAGCAAACAATAATCATTGGATTGGACCGAGATGTTTTCAATATTTTTATTTATTTCAAATTATTATTCATATTTCAATTTACCTACTGAAAACAGCATATGTTCTTAATGGAAATGCAAAAAATCGGACCGATCTATTGAGTTGTTGGGCAAAAAACAAATAAACACGAAATTCATCCAAAAAAATGTGATTAGGCCATTGATTTCAAACTACAGTAGAACTCCAATTATCCGAATCAATTGGGACCGGACCACATTCGGATAATCAAAAATTCGGATAATTGGATTTTTTCTGAAAAAAGTGGATTTTAAAGTAAAAGAGCTTATTTTTGGCATTGTATGCATTAGTAAAATAAAAAGAAGTAAAAGTACATAAAAGAAGAATGTGTTTCCTATACATCTCGGGCAAAGTAAGCTGTTTTATCGTCCTAGCTTCGCGGAACGAAAGACAAAAGCGATTCGGATAATCAGCGATTCGGTTGATCGGAGTTCGGATAATTGGAGTTCTACTGTATCCTGAAAAAATATCTATTTTTTTACAAAAAAAGCTCAACCATCGAAAAATCATACACACACTTTATGAATTTTCACCCAATCGAAATAGTTGAACATAATTTATTTTACAGGCACCCACTGTTCCAAACGATGTCTGAATACTAACTTTCACGGATTGGAGTATTTTGAATTTCAGGTTTGGAAAAATACAATGTACCGATATGTTTACGACAACCTACTTTTGAGGAAGAAAACGTATTGATTAAAATATTCATAACCTAACTTTTCCATCACTGGTGTGTAAAGTTTTGTGTGGCTGTAGTCTGTGTTATAGATTCAAACCAACACAAACACAGATACATCTTGCTCATTTTTACATCTTGGTATTTGCTATAAACAAATCTTATGCAAATAATATGCTCTGAAGGTTATCACGACTACTGTAAACCTGTGAGCAGATGACAGCGGCCTGGAAAAAACTGAACAGGGGTTTCGAAAGAGTACAACGAGGTGGATGGAAATAAAGAGAACTTACAGAGTAGCTCAAATAAGTCCTACCCAGGTTAAACACCTATAAACTGTTTTGTTTTTTAATATAATTATTTTTTTTTTTGCGCAGTTTATAACGATAATTGTATTATTGGAAATTTGTAACGAATGCGTACAGTACGCGTGAAATTTATTGCATTTTTCTATTCCTGTGATCGATCAATTAAAATTATCGTCGATATTTTAATCCAAAATCAGCTTCCACTATCTTTATGATTAGGAATTTGATCAGCCGTTTTAAGGAACCGTGATCTACCGAGACATCCGAACTCAAGGCAACGTGGAAGCCGTGCGACAGAGTGTTGAAAATGATCCATCTTTCTCTACTCGCCGTCGATACGGTCAATTGGAATTTCCACAACAACATTGCAGCATATTTTAAAGTTGGATCTTAAGATGTATTTATGCAAAACTCAAATTGTGCCAGTACTAAAATCGCAAGACACACATTTCACATCCCTAGAATTAATCGATTAATCAGACTTTCTGTAATATCATAATTAATCAGTTAATCAATTAATCAAAAATTGTTTATACAATTTTATGATTAATCAATTAACTTGCATTTTGAGTAATCAAGATTGAATAATTTATTAAAATTGCAAATAGTTGGGACAAAAAGGTGATATGAAAAAAATATGCAGCAAAATATACTTTAAACGAAAAAAAAAAATTATTGAAACATTTTAAGTGGTGCCTCACAAGAAAGCAAAAAATATGAAGTATTCAATTATTCCAATTTTGCTTAACCAGTTGCACGATTAATCAATTAATCAGGGGTTTTGAATAATCAAAATTATGATTAATCGATTTACCGTAAATATGGTGAATTTAAATGTATGATTGTTCAGTTAATTGATTAATATAACTTGGCTGTGGTTAATCAAGTAATAGCATATTCCTGCTTATATCGAAGCGATTTTTTTGAAAAGCACTTAAAATCTCAAAACAATAAATTGCCTTGTAAGCACATACATATATATTAATCTACAAATTAATGTCCGTTTGTGTACTGCTGTGTAATTATTGTTCAAACATTAAACATCGTTAGAATAGAGTTAACTTATCTGGCATAGTTTTTAAAAAGATTCGAACTATGGTTTCGATTCTAGCAATGCTATAATTCAATAAAGTAAATAAAAATTGTCAAGAAAATCGATGATTTATGGACGAAACAGCTTTCTGTCTACTCCAAATAATTTTGAAACAAATTAATCATTTGATTTGAAAAGAAATTTCTGCAAAATATTGACCTTTTTCAAATAACGGATTTCGTGTTATTAAAAAAACGATATTTGAAATAAAAAACAGATTTTAGTTGCAAAATTTCGTTCATTCTTTATCGAAACATAACATTATATACGAATATACTATATACATAGATATATATACATATATATATATATATATATATATATATATATATATATATTGACTCGAAAACTTGAAAAAAATATAGTTTTATGCAGTTATCTTAGTCTGAATCAGGAATGGCATCATATGTAGTTTCGTTTCTTTCTTTCAGAGAAGAAAACCTGATGCCAAACTGCATAAGGTAAAAATGGTTCAAATAATTTATTTGCTGAATTTACGGTACCAGCCTCTCAGAAACTGTCAAAGCTACTGAAAACTGTAGTTTCTTTCTGTAAATTGTAAAATTTCAAATGAAATACAATAGAAACGTTTTATAAACTGAAAGAAAGAATTACGATTTTTTCTTTCGGGTGTACAAATCAATACCAAAATTGTGTGAAATTTCGTTTTGAATGAAACAAAAACAAAACTTAAATGCAATTTTGATTCGGTTATCGGAATCAGAACATAAACTTTGCATATTTTTGATGTAGAAACAAATCAAAACTATTTTTTCGGTGACGGTCCCTGAATTATTGCACTTTTTCCAAAAGTTCACTGCTACTTAAACGCATTAAAACTTTTATTATCTGAGGTTCGTACTATAGCAAAATTCGTCAGCCACCCTGTACAACGTTTCATAAACTAAATTGTTTATAGATCTGATATTCATCAGCCACCCTGTACAACGTTTCGTAAACTAAATTGTTTATAGATCTGATCCGATTCGAGTGTACGAATAAGATGTGTAAATCAAAATCAAAATATCAGAATCAAAATTAAACCAGTGTTTAGTATTGAATCGATAGTATTGAATTCGTACATCGTTTTTAGACAATAAATTTGCGTGCGGAAGACTTACATATGTCTGTCTATAAAAGGCATCTGAGCATTTCATTTACCTTCCATCTATTCCTCGCTATCGTCTTTATAATGCATTACTCGGCGAATATGGAAGATGAAACTTCTAAAAATCTTGATCTGTATAACTAAATTTGGAAATTTTTATCCGACCAAGAACATTTTTATTTAATATTTTCCTTTATTAATAGTCTCAAAGCCAGTCAAGAAGTTGCACTCACAATTCTGTTTAGTTTGATTTGATAACCCAACAACATCAAACGCAAATGCGACATTATAACGACAACAACAATGTACGCTACGACAAGCTATTTCAATAATAACACTAATAACAACAACAGAAAGCTCTTTTACTAAACTATATTAAACACAAGGCTTGTGAGTCAGTACATTAAGAGATTGAAAGTGAATGTTGGCTGAATGGGAGTGAGTAAAAGCAAATATGTGAGCGCAACAGTGAACTAAACAGTTGCTATTGGTCGTTTGAGTCCCTCTTTGTGTGCCTGTGTGTTTTGTATGGCAATATGTTGGTAAATGCATCTACTGTGCATTCTGGTCAAATGCATGTAGCTGAGTCTGTGTGTGGATGTGTGTGAGTTTGTTTGATGTAATTGTTTTTATGTATTTGTTGCTACTGTCATTCTATGCATATTTGGATCGAGGTCATTGAGCTTCATTGGATGCAAAGGGTGCATTCAACTTTTGCGCGCAATGTGTTGCTTGTTCTATTACGACGACGACGACAACGTCTATGATTATTGGTGTTGTTTTTGTTTTTTTTTATTTTTATTTGTCATTTGTTTGAAATTTGCACTGTTGTTGCTTTCGTTGTTGTTGAAACAACAGAAATATCAAAGTGTATGTATGTATGTGCATGAACCGTTCGTTTGGAGCTTTTTCTTCTTGTAGTTGTATTTTAGGTTCAATTTGGACAAATTTAAATTTATTTTTGGAAAATAGTTTAGCAGAACTATTGATTAAATTAACATATACTCCTACGTAAGGTAGAAGCGAACTAAAATAAGTGAACAGACGCAAATTTGGGCACAACCTATACCATCGAAACCGAAACGGTCCTATCGTCAGCATACATATGTATAGGTATACATACATAAATATGTATGTATAGGAATAAAGTATGTCAAATAGAACAGGTTATCCCTTCAGTGGTTCCAAAACCGTAGTTTTAATAAGACTGTCAGCTGTTAAATACCTGCCATTTGAAGTGTTATTTATTTATTTATTAAGTGATATTGCCATTTACGAATATAGATCGTTTAACAACCGAAGAACGGGTAAAAGTAGTTAAAACTTACTACAAAAGCGGTGATTCAAAAATAGGAACTTTTCATTCATTACGGATTGATTACGGTAGCCATAATTGGCCTACTGTGCAAGATATTGGCAAGATTTCACGAAAATTTGAACAGACTGGAAGCGTTACAGATGTGGTCAGATCTGTTAGTGACAGTGTCCGAATTTCCGAATCCGAATTTCAATTCAGAACGCAATAGCCGTATGATAACCGACCTTTTTTTTTAACTGCAATTGTGTGAACACGGTCGATTTTGGCTTTATTGCATGAGATGTTTCTAGAAAGCATAATTTCACGTTTTTGCGACATCAGTTGGCCACCAAGATCATGCGATTTGAGGTCGTTAGAGTTTTTTTATGGGACTACGTCAAAGACCGTATTTACGTGGATAATCTCCAAACGTTGAAGCATTTGAAAACCAACATTCGTCAAGTTATCGCCCGAAATGTGCGAAAAGTGATCGGAGACTACCTTAAAAGGATCCACTGTTGCAACCAGAGGCGGTCATTTACATATATGGCATTGTATATATGTAGGTGTTTTGTACATCGTAGCGAGGTCCAAGCTTTATAATAAAGTACAAGTTTCATTGAAACCATAATTTTTTAAAACCGAAAAATGTATAACCCGGTATAAAGCATACAATGTATATAATGCATGTAAAGTATGCAAATTATGTATGCAAATATTGTATTAGTAAAGTATGTAGAGTACATAAAGTACGTAAAATTGTATGTAAAGTACTTAAAACATGTAAAGTATAAAGTACGTGAAATATGTAAAGTATATAAAGATTGTAAAGTATTTAAAGTTTGTAATATATATCTGTATATGTAAAGCATGTGAAGTACGTAAAGTAAGTAAAGTTTGTGACGTATGTAAAGTAGTAAAGAGTACGTAAAGTACGCAAAATATGCAAAGTATGTAAAGTACGCAAAGTATGCAAGACATGCGTAGATTACAAAATATGTAAAGTACGTAAAATATATAAAGTATATAGAGTATAAAAATGTAAAGAATGTCAGGTGTATAAACCATATAAAGCATGTGAAGTATTATACGTAAAATATGAGATAAAATAAGTGCGCAAAATATGTAAAATATGAGCGAAACATAAAATATGTTAAGTATATGAAAAGTGTTAAGTACGTGAAGAATGTAAAGTAGGTAAGTATGTAAAATGTGTAAAGTTTGAAATGTGTACAAAGTATGAAAAGTATGTGAAAAACGTAAAATTTCGGAGACATGTAAAATTCATAAAGTACAACAAATATGTAAAGTATGTAGGTAAAAAATATAAAATTTGTAAAGTATGTACAGTAGATAAAGTAGAGTATTTGAAGTATGTAAATTATGAAAGCTACATATGTAAAGTATAATACATAAAGTATACGAAGTACATAAAGTATCCAACAATACAGTAGGCAAATATGAAAAGAAGGTGAAGAATGTAAAGTATGTAAGTTATGTAAAATAAGTAAACCATTTAAACTCTGTAAAAAATGTGAATGGTGTTAAGCACGTAGCTCAAATACATCAGTTTGAAGTGTAAGTGAACAACATGGGTAAATTCTGATGAACTTTAGCTCGTAGAAACTACAAAATACATGGTTGGACGTTTAGTCTAGATGTATTCTAAATTAGATGAAGATCAGGGCTTTCCATAAATCATAAATTAAGCTTTGTCGCTGTTTTTGCATAGGCTCTAAGTGACACATTTTCAATTTAATACCTCTTTGGGTGATAAACGATTTGCCAACAATAAAAGGGGGAGTCTGCGGCTGATGGTTATTTTAAGAAATAGTTTTAAGAACAGTTTTTACTATAAACTACTATATAAAAGCTATTGCATATCGCTGAAAAAAACGTGTCTAGCTAAAAGGAGTCTATGTTGGAAAATAAAGACAATTTTTCCCAACTTTTTTGTTGGGGCCGCCCTCGTACTAATAATTTACTCTACTAATGATTTACGACATCGAAAGAAAGAGTACAGATTTTATCTTACGTCTTGTACTGACAAAAGTACTGTTTTCTATGTTGCCGCACTACTACGAGGTGTGTTCAAAAAAAAAAAAGATGAATTTTCAAATTTCTCAGACTACGTACGTTCGACTTTCGATTATTATTATTTTTTTTACACTCGTCTCGAAGATATGTTGAAGGTTTTATCCATATAGCATGTTTAGTTTGTTTGTGAGAAGCATAAATAAGACAAGAGTTTCGCGTGTTCGGCGATTTTCTGCTATCGAAAAGAATGGATCAAAGAAGTTGCATCAAACTTTATGTAAAAAATGGAGTTAAGTGATTAACTACTGTTGGCAGTAGCATACGGTGAGAGTACACTGAGTCAAAAAACTGTTTACAAGTGGTACAAGTTTTTCACACAAGTTCGAGAAAATGTAAATGCCGACGCTCGCTCTGGACGCCCCAGCACACCAGCAACCAATGAAAATGTTGAGAAAGTGTAGAAAATTGTTATGGAGAATCGTCGAATCACAATTAGAGAAGTTGCTAAGGATGTCGGCATATCGGACGGCTCATGCCATGCAATCTTTTCGGTAATTTTGGCCATGAAGTGTGTGGCAGCGAAGTTCGTTCCAAAATTGCTGGATTTTGACCAAAAACAATGTCGCATGAGCGTCGCTCAGGAATTGTTGAATGACGTCAACGATGATCCAGATTTGCTTAAAAGGGTCATAACTGGTGACCAATCATGGGTATATGGTTATAACATCGAAACCAAAACCCAATCGTCCCAATGGAAGAGTCCAGGAGAGCCAAGACCCAAAAAAAAAACACGCCAAGTTCGATCAAATGTCGAGGTTTTGCTCACTGTTTTCTTCGATTACCACGGCGTAGTGCATCAGGAGTTCTTACCACAAGGTCGTACGGTAAATAAGCGCTATTACCTTGAAGTTATGCGAATACGAAAAAAAGCGCCCGGAATTGTGGGAAAAAATATTCATGGCTTTTGCATCATGATAATGCACCTGCTCACTCGTCTTTGCTTGTGAGAGATTATTTGGCCTGAGCCACTTAATCCTATAGATTTGGCCCCCTGCGACTTTTTCCTGCTCCTTAGATTGAAGAGGCCCATGAAAGGACGGCGTTTTGCGACGATTGAGAAGATGAAAACCGAATCGCTCAGAGAGTTCAAGGACATGCCAAAAAGGAAATATCAGAACTGCTTTGAGGATTGGAAAAAACGCTGGCACAAGTGTATTATATCTGAGGGGGACTACTTTGAAGGAGATAAAATAGAAATTGATGAATAAATACATATTTTTTGAGAAAAATGAGAATTCACCTCATTTTTCTGAACACACCTCGTAAATATTTCACTTCGATGGTGATGCGGTACTGAAAACACTGTAAATACGACACTGTCACGGTACTTCAAAATAGCAATTTCTATTTTTACTCCGACTGAGTGGGCAGAAATCTGAATTTATCACTCTCGCAAATTTGGGCTAAACTTTGAGCACTGAAAGCGAAAGAAAATCTAATCTAGTCTAAAAATAAATTCATCGTAAAATTCCTCCAATTAAGAAAATTTTCTTTACAAACAAGCAGCTGGGGAGAATTGCTGATAGCGAGAAGGAAAAAGAGAAAGAGAGATATTTTGCGATTTATTATTTTATTATTGAATAGACATACTCGTACATCGCATAGAAGTAAACTGCTTGAAGTTCATAGAAAATGTGATACTGAAAAGCAATTGAAGGTCGTGCATTGGCCTGCTGCAAATTAACAACAAAGTGGCAGCAATAGCAAGGATTGCAAAGGCAGTATTTGCTAACAACAGTTGATGTCACAACATTTACATATCAACAAATATTAGCCAAAAATATGGTCGATGACAGAGACCCTTGGAATTTTCAGTAAAAAAGTGTTATAACGTCGCCCTCTGAAATGGGTCAATAATTGAAAGAACTATCATTGCATACAACAACAACTACAATGAAAAATGGCAAACAAGTCACTACGTTTTCCACTGGCTATTAAAATTGGAAATTTGTAAACGAAATGCTAAAGCAATATGTAGAGTTTTTTCTCTACAATAAAAGCCATTTGACACGTTTTCATGCTATTTTCTTTGTCCTGATTTTGTTGTTATTGCACTATTTAGAATGGCAAGAATGCTAACAACAATCTAAATTTTAAAATGATTCTCTTTTTTCTCATCTACTACTAATAAAACGGGAAATGGAGAAATGTATGGTTTACGTGACGTTGGCAAAATTAAATTTTTTATTAAGACTGTAAATGATCAACAAGAGGTGTAATCGGCAAAATACGTGGGTGGAAATCAAGCTAGATGTATACTTGTTTCCATGTTAAAAAGTAGTGTAACTTCAGATCGATATTTAATAGAATTTTTCCAATTTTTTTTTGGAAAAAAGCCTCCCAAATCGAACAAACATTTTTGTGGCAAAATATGGAATGACCAATAAGAGGTGTAATGAAAAATATGTAGCTGAAAAACGAGTAAAATACAACATTCTACATATGATCAGATATATTCTAATTAGAGACCAATATTGTTGATCAATATTAGGAATATTTCGGAATTTTTAAAATTTACTAGCCGACCCGGCAAACGTTGCTTTGTCTTCAAATTTTATTTTTATTGGAATGTTTCATTAGCAGGAGCAGAAATAATTGATTTTTAATTTTTTGTTTGTATGGGAGGTACCACGCCCCTTTGTCCAATTGGACCGAATTGTAAATCTAAACCATCCCGGGCACCACCCAGACGCATATACAAAAATTTATGCAAAGCGGTCCAGCCGTTCTGGAGTTTTAAGCATCGGAACAAACCACGATTCATTTTTATATATATAGATAGATTACTCAAATCAATCACATTTTTTAAGACGCAATAGGGTATGAGTAAAATAATCTGTAATCGGTGGAAAACGAACGAAAAAAAAGCAAAAAGATCTTATGATCCGATATTATTCACCTGTATTTTCGATAAACATACGGAATATTTCGAAATGTTTGAAAATTTTACTAAAATCTAGAAGATTTGTTGAGACAAACATTGATATAGGGTGATTTTTTAAGATGTAAGTTTTTTAGGTTGGCAGCACTGGCTGGTAATGGTCATCAAACGTCATCTGCCAAAGTGAAAAGTGTACAGTATACTCTGCCATTTAATCATGGAAAGACTGACAAACGAGCAATGATTGCAAATCGTTGAAATTTATTATCAAAATTCGTGCTCTGTGACAGATATGCATCGTTTGATACGACCATTTTATGGTACTGTTATCTCCAAATTTCGTACCAAATTTACTTTGTTGGACATAAAACCATTGACTCGCATGCGTAGAGTGCATACCGAAGAAAATATTGCAGCCGTAGCGACCTGTGTTAATGACGATCGCGAAATGTCACTTCGTGTTACTCAATCACAAGGATTTCTTTTTTGCTCCAATTGACTGAGTTAAACTTGGTTGAAATGCCCCACACTGCTCGTGAAACAATGGATATGTTGAGCGATGAATTATCTCTCGATTTGGTCCTGTGAATTGACCCTTAAGATCCTGCGATTTGACGCCTCTTGATTATTTATTGTGGGGTTATGTCAAGTTGTTAGTCTATGTGGACAAGCCGAACACTATTGAAGCCTTACAGGATAACATAACACGCGTTATTCATGGAATACAGACCAAAATGCTCGAAAAAGTGACGAAAAATTGAACATTCCGAATGGACATTTTGAGGAGGAGCCGCGGACAACATTTACATGAAATTATCTATAAAAATTAAATGGCAAAGACCAATTTATCAATTCCAACAAGAAATTTTAATATATGATGCAAATTTGAGTGTTTTATTCGATTTAAAAAAAAAGAACTACGATTAAAAAATCATTCTTTATAATCAAAAGGATATTTTTGTAAAACAACAAACAAAAATATGAAGCAAGAAAGTGAACTAAATGTAGAATTTTTCTTACGATCAGATATTTATAAATCAGATTATCAGATTATTATAAATAGAAACTAATATTTTTGTAAAAGAAATTTGAAGAATTTTTGAAAAATATGTTTACAAAAGTTGCCAAAATCAAATTTTTATCGCAAAATATTATAGTGTGAAAAATATTTATATATAAAAACCCCATAAGTTAATTTATGTTTTTGGAACTCTAGAATCATTTAACATCTAGATTTTATAATCATTTCAATAAATATAATTTTTTAGTGCTTGCACAGTAATGAAGATAACCCGGAAACAGTCCCAGAAAAGTTGGAAGCAACATGTCAAAGTTTTATGGCAATGAGATGAACGATGGGTGTCGCTAAGCCTAACACACAGACATAAACTCACAATGCGAGGGATGAGTCCAAATCATTTTAACAAATATTTTTCGTATACAGGAGTATAGGACTATCACAACTAGTGGCAATTTTTATTCTCAAATGCGACAAAGTTAAAAAATGCTTATACCACGGAAATGTATGCTCCACATTCCAAAATTTCCCCAAATTTTGAGGTTGTATGGGAGAATTTGGCAAAGCTGGAAAGTGAAGAATGTTCAAAGTAAGTATATAAGTATAAGTAAATCGCTAAAGTATAATACATATATATTTTTGTAATTCGGAAACGGCGTATCCAACTGTTAAAATAACTTAATTCTGGACCTCAAGCAGAGGCATGCTATATGATATCTACAATATAACAACATAAAAATGGTCCAGTTGCAAAAAGCGTCATTTTTGGAATTTCCAAGGGATTTGGACAAAGCGCTACCTTTCCAATGGGGAGCTAAAAATTAAGAAATTTGCCAAACTAAAAAGAATGCTGAAATTAAAATCTGACTACAACTCGGAAACTTGAATTTGACGGATTTCTGCATCTTTCAGTTAAATTGGTATCATAATATGCGAGCTACGTACTTGGTTTTATATTTAAAAGATTCATTATTTTATCAATTTTGTATAAATTGTGGGCGTAGTTAGAACGATCATAAACATGGGGTTAAATAAAAAAACATTAATTTTTGTTTTTTTTTATTAAAAACTTATTAATAAACCTCTCAATTATATGCATTTATTTCTTTATTTATCATCAACTGTAAATGTCAACGTTAATACCGACTCGTTATTAGCAGAATTGTTGTATTGAATCTATTAACTGTTATTAATATCAAAGAAAACTTTTACCACTAAATAGTGCAATATGTCAATAGTAGCGAAAAAGGAATTTCCAATAGTAAGTTGGAACTTTAATGAAAAACATGTGAAATTTAATATTTTCTCAAAATCGTATACAAAACGCAACGAATTTGCGCAAAATTCTTAATATTTAGGGTAATAGCAAGCAAAAAATTAGTTTTAAATAAACTCTATTTATATATATATTACAAAATATTTTTTCCATACAAAGTTCACAATAAAAACTGTTCTTTTTTTTTTGTTGACCACAAGGATTAATCATTTCCCAGCTGGAAAACATCATACAGATCGGGAAGAGTCCAACCCAGTTTACTCAATTACTTTCAGAACTTTGATAGACTACAAGATATGCAATATATATGTGTGGGGTAGTACATTTAATGCACTATAGATGGCTCTTCACAACATCACATATAAGCTCACAAGCAATGGCTTATCAACGACAATAATATACGAGTATAGAGAAGTTTTAAGTTGTCTCATGGAGTTTTCCAACAATTTAGAAACGACCACATATGTACTAGTCGGGCAACTAGCACAATATATAAATAAAATACGTTAAACTATGATGAATTTGATGTTTTTTTAGAGAATAAAAAAAAAAATTCGTAAGTAGTATCCTTGTCAAATAGAAACGTCTCTGGGCATAGGATATTATATATTCTTTAAATATTAGTGATATATAATCATACCTGTTTTAATTCCTCAATTAGTTACAGCATAATCATTATCATTGCTTGCAATTTCATTGGTTTTGTGATATTTTTCATTAGCTCTCGATGACTGAACAATAAATTCTATTATCGAAACCATTACCAGAGTTCGGTACAATATATCACTATTACCTTATATCATTGCAATAAAAAAAAAATTCAAATATTTTGCCATCATTTTTGTAACAAGAAGGTCATATAACATTAAGATAAAGTATTATTTTCCATTTTGAAAGCTATTTCCGAATGATTTTCTCTGCTGCATAAAAAGAAAGAGTAATATATTGTTACCTTAAAGATTTTTCTGTGTGATATATCACACGCACATATTGTACAAGTACGAAAAACACATGAAAGTGGCAACCTAAAATGGTTAAAAGCACATACTCGTATGAGGGCAAAAAATGGACAATAATCGATTGTCAAATTTGTCAAAGAAAAGTGAAGTAGGAGAGGGTACAATACAAATGGTTGTGATATATCACTGCTAAATACGAATGGAAAACAAGTTCAAAATGTCTATAGCTGTTCATTTTTCTTTTTTTTATAAATGTTGTCACTAATTAGAAACTTTTACTTGATTTCATTTACATTTTCAAAGTTTATATTCCATTTATTAATCAACCATCACAAAATTTGTTTTTTTTCTGACGTGTTTATCATGTCATTTTCTCAGAAGTAACCATCATCACACCTCATTTACTGTTTGTTTTTGCTTTAGAATTGCCTTCCAGCACAAATGAACTTTTCCTTCTCCTTCTAATTTCGATGTCGGTGATTTTGTTTTTGGTTAGAAATCTACAAAAAAAACTATCAACGTTTTTGTGTCTACGCACTCTCTCACTCTCTTGATACGATAAGGGTTTTCTCTCTTTCCCTCTCTCTCTCTCTCCCTTGCGACCCGACCCCCCTAACGACCATCATTCCACATCCTGCAAAATAACTTCAATGGCTTTGGCCTTGGAAATGTTTATAACAGCTAACAGCGTTCATTGACCCTCAGTCGAATACAGCAGAAAAAGACTCATACCAACACAGCGTTGTTATCTACTAACGATATACAGGCAAAGGTAGTGCCTCACTCACTCTCTCTTTTGTGGTTGTAGGGACCCCTCTTTTAAGTTCACTACCATTAAACGCCCCAAATACCTGGCTGCCATTGTATGACATTTCAGTTATAACCTTTTTTACTTACAGAGAATATAATCAAAGAAAGCAAATAAGGAGAGAGCGAAAAACACAACAATCAGCGATAACAAATCTGGAAGGAAGGTGCTGAAGAAGGTCTTATGCCTACACATTTCATGCTGGGTAAGCAGGAGTAATGTGACATTTTATCTCAATGCTTGATAGTAAATAATACACATTTTTAGACATTTCACTGAAATAAAATAATTGTTTGCATATCATACAAGACCATAACGATGTGCCTAAAATGCCTATTGAGCCAAGGTATCGCCATGGAAAATTGATTCATTTACGGAAATAAGCTTTCCTATTTCGACATAAGCAAGACAAATTAAGACTTAGAATAAGCGAACGCTGACATTTGTTTCAACAATCGCCAATTTCATATTTAAAATTGAAAGTAATACCCAAAAACCTGGTGCAGGTTAACATAAACAATTTTGGGCCAATCTAAATATTCGTCATCACATATAAATAATTTACCAATAATACTCAGAACGGTATTGATAATTTAGCAACGAAAAACAAAATAATTCAAAAAGAAACAAGAAAAGAAAAACTTGTGATATACCATTAGGTTAAAAGCGTTTAGATCGTGTAAATGCTTATGCAAAATAAAACCAATTTGAAATTAGAGTAAGTAAAAGATGACAATGAATTACATTAAAACTTTAAAATGATACCTAAGGACGTGGTGATAGATCACTAGGTGATTGTATAAGGCAATCTAAATTACAAGTTGGATTTGCAAACAGCTATCATTTACTCAAACAATCATCGGTTTCATATATAGATTAAAAAAGAATATCCAAGGACCCGATGATATATCAGTGGTTAATATAAAAAATTTGTTACCGAGCTAAACATTAGGCGCAGCATACAAATCATATACGCACGATATATGTAAATATATAACAAATTTAGCAACGCGTCTTTACTGAAAAACACAATAAAAGAAATCACCGTGACATACCACCAGGTTAAGTGCAGGGGTTTAGATAACAGCAACGTTTGCAAAAAGCGGGGTTGACTGAAACTTCGGGCCAACGTTTATTTAAACATTGGTTAGCTTCCAATTTGAATTCAAAAATAGCACTCTAGTGATATATCACTAGGTTAGTACAGACAATTTTGTCTCAAGGCGAATTTGTGGCACATCATCAGTAATCGATATGCACAACAATATAATAAATTTAGCAATGTTTCACCACCAGCAAATAAAAGGAAAGTCTTTCAGTAGGTTAATTGCAAGCAATTTGAATCAGAATATAGAATTAGTAATTGCTGGCTTTTACTCAAACTATCATAGTTTTCAAGTTTCAATTTCATTTTTCCAAATGAATACAGAATACGAATTTATATCACTAGGTTGGTTGAGAAAATTTTGCACTAAATTTAGCAATATTTCACCAACGCAATAAATATCACCAGGTTAAGTGGATGAGTTTAGATTGTGACAATCATTGTCTAAAGCAAGTTAAATTAGGGCGTTTAGATCGTGTTAATAAGACCAATTTGAAATTAGAGTTAGTAATTGCTGGCTTTTAATCAAACTATAAATGTTTTCACATTTTAATTTGAAATGAATTTAAGACAGGCACTATCCGTAATTAAAATTTCTTGTTTTTGTTTTTACAAATATAGGCAACTTGATATAATTTCACTTGATAAATCGTAATATTCCAGAAATGATTATTTTTATCCTATTGCAAAAATACTTATTATGAAATTTGAATCTATTTGCTTAGTAAAAAAACGTAACCGTGTCCAAAAAAATCAAAGAATTCTATTGGGTTATAGTTCTCATTACTCTATATCTTAATTGTGTACATAGTAGTATATACCAGAACGATGAAATACAGCTGAAAGAATTGAAGCAAATCTGTGTTCGTATAATTCCTATCAATAACTATGACCATTAATTATCGTCCCTTCAGCTTTACAAGGATTTGTGATATATCACAAATTTGGTATTCTTCCCAAAATGCCATAAACAAATGACCTTTAAGCTACAAAAGTTCAATTACTTCCATTTCCAAATATGACTGAGACTCAGTATATCATACGAGTCTTTGCTAACTTCGTAATATTTCGTTAACGAAAAAGTCGAAACCGATGAAACAACGTTTCTACACGAATGACCGAATCTAACTTCGTTTTCCCACCAAACAATTCGTTGAAAATTTCGTAGTACTTT